>CM031243.1:498193295-498451412 GCA_018340775.1 Taxus wallichiana var. yunnanensis | reverse complement strand
AAGCGGTTCCATCTTTTTTTTTAAAAAAAAGGGGAAATGTTCTTGTAGAGATTATTGGTAATGCCTGGTGAATCAATCTAGTGACTGGTTAGCCTTAATTGAGGATGCTGAGTCTAGGGACTGTTTTATGGATATGTTGAAATGGTTTTATAAACTTTCTAGCAAATGCAAAGAGCAGGTGTAAAGCCAAACTCCACAACCCTTGATAGCATCTCCACACCTGTACCGAAGTGGGAGTGTTTGAATAGGGCATGGATGTTCTCCAGTGCATTTGAAAAAGATATTTTTGTTGCTTGTTGCATCTGCTAGTGTCCTGGGCACATAACTGTCTTAAGACGGATTTATACTCCTGATCTGGATGCTCAACAAAGTGTTCGGATGGTTTGGCAAAACTTGAACGTAATGTGTTCTTTTGGACAGCAATGATTGTTGGTTGTGGACAATTTTGGGTGGGTTGAGACACCTTGGAAACTTGGAAAATAATGGAGAAGGGACAAGGCTGTGTCAAATGCTTTGTTTACCGGTGCGTTGGTAGATACATATGCAAAGTGGAAGCAAGCATAAGACACCCAAACTTCTTGACAAAATGCCTGAGTGAAATATGGCCAAAGGACAGCAAGGATTGCAGGATATGTTTTGGAATGGATTTGTGGAGGAGGCATAGGAAGTTGAAACAAATATGAATAACTTGGGTAAATCCATCTCCTCCAGCCTTGTGTAGATCACTTGTGTTTGTGGTAGCGCGTATAGGGTATGTGTGTTGGTTGTCGAATCCCACAAGAAGTAGAAGCTCAAGGAAATCAATAGTTGAGCACAAGTGCATGGAGTCACTTCGAATACAACAATGCTCGTGAACTGTTTGACAAAAATCCTCTTCAATTGCATGGTCTCGTGGATCGTGAATGTGGACCACTTAGAACTGGTGCACCGGATTCCAGCACCTCTGCCAGCTTCTTATGCTGACCCATGTGGATTCTATACGACCTGTGAAGATGGAGAGACAGAAAGATATTTCTACACCTTTCTACTACTATTATATGTACAATTATTGCGAAATCGAACCACTTTTCCTTGCATTGATTTGTCGAGTGGATGTCATGATGGGAGATTTCCTTCTGCTTGTTTCTTCTTGTTTTAGCTTTTATCGCCGGTGTGATTTTGGTGAAATGATGTGTGTGCCCTCTCCTCCAATGTTATGTTTTTCTTACTCGAATGATAGACCTTCGCCTCGCTTGTTTATGTATTAATTCTTCTCTGCGATTGAGTTGTAAGTTATTATGTTGATCAAGCTAGTATTTTCGATATCATGGAAGTAAGTTTACAATAACTATGAAAACCCCCCCTTCCTAGCACCCAAGTTTGTCCTTGACGTTTTTGTTAGCTCCTTCGAAAATCCCTTTGATAACCTTTTTACATCGAGAAAGAAAGGTTGTAGGATTGTGTGAGCAATGCGTGGGCTAGCCAGCGTAGAGATTTGGTATTAAAACTGGTAGAATGAAAAGGTTTGTGTGCAATGTGTTTTGCCGTCTCGCGTGTTTAGACTCTTATACTATCTTTCATCTTGTTTCTAGGCTTTTAAGGCCATCCTCAAGAAGTACCTTGACCATCCCTATCGATTTGAACCATATCTAGCTTTTCGGATAAACTAAGTTGGAGGTTTCATTGTGTGAATCCAGTACTTCGACACACTAGAATAGTTTGGTCCAATCCTCTCAAAATTATTGTTGATGGCGCTTCTTCTATTCTTCCCGACTTGCATTTTTTTCCTTTGTAATGTTAACGCTATTAATTAATATTGGTCGGTTTTTATGCACGTAATTTACCGTAATAGTTTGTGATGGAAATTTCGTTAAATGTGATTAACCTTCGGGAAAAACTCAGCTTTCATTTGATAATCTTATGGATTCATAAAGGAAGGTTTTGTTTTGATAATGTCACTTAGAAGTTATGTTTGTATCTTTGTGTGACGGTTGATCGTGTTACCAAGGGTCACGTAAACATGGTTGTTTTGGGATGTGGGCAATTTATTTTAAATTAATCAAACATTAGAATTGTTGTGGAAGTTTGCAAACCTTTAGTGTTATAAAATTGTTGATGACATTATTGTATACTCTTGTTGGACGAAACCCCCTTCTTCTCTCGCGTGTTTGCTACTAGCTTGTGAGACTTTGACCCTTCCTGGATGATTGGTAGATCTCTTTGTAGTTAATGGTCAAAACTAGTATACTATGCCTTCGCTTCGAAACTTATGTTGTGTGTATACTCTAATTGATTTCCGGTTTGAAACTCATTTATACATGACTTTTTGTGTTAAAATTTTGGAACCCGTGTTTCCCCTTTCTTGGGCCGATCAACTTTTGTATTTTTAGAAATATATTATTTTAGCCTATGCGTTGGTATCTTTGATAAAATTCTAGATGGTTGGTCTATTTATATCAAATCTCAATCTTGTAATTATTGTTTAATTACTTACTTGATGGGAATTCTGTTTCTGCTAGATTGTTTGTTTTCTCCTTATAGGGCCAAGGGCCATTCTCATATGATTGTTACTTTCGTTGCATTTGCTCCTGACTGAAGTACAAGGTCTTCTCCTTCTTTGATTGACATGTTATAGACCTTATTATAACTTGATGTGCTCGTAGTGTTTAGAGGTTTGACCCAAAATCTTGTAATAAAGTGCTTCTTTTCATGATATTGTTAGATAATAGTTATGGTGGTTTTGTGTAGCCTTATCTTGCTCAGGGCCTTGAATCGACTCTTGTAGAAAATTTGTCTTTGTAGATGGATTTTGCGTGTAGATGAGGGATAGATTTGTAGACTTTTGTCATCAACCTCGCTTGAGAATTTCCTTTGCTTCGAAACCTTTTTTATGTTGTTCAACTATTGTAAACGTCCATTGGAAAGTTTAAAGAGGATTAATGTCTTAGTATAATGTATTTTGGACTTGTCATCTGAACTTTGGAAACCTTGTATTGTGTACCCATCATTGAAATTATAAGAAAATTTGGTTATTGTGGTTGAGTGACTTGTGGAGTATCAGTATTTTAAGAAATGATGCAATCTTGTTTTGTTCTCATAAATGAGTGTTGCTTCAACTTTGCCTTGAGAATAAATTTTGAGTTAAACCTTGCCATGACTTAGTAATAAAGTGTCATAAGTAAACTAACATGGGATTGTTTAATACTTCAGGAAGTTAAATTAAAATTTGTATTCAAATAAAGTAACGTAGGGGTCACCAACTTGAGAGAAAGAAATTCTCTAAGTAAACAAGGGCAAGACTATCATTGCAAGTAAACTTTATAACACGATAACCCTAGCTCCTCTAGTGAACATTATGCCTTTTAGGGTAAAATTTGTAAAATGACCCTAAGGTGAAATGAATCGTTAATTGTTTGAAGATAATAAGATTTAATAAACCAGGAGAAAACAAATTGAGACCTCACCATCTTTCTCACCGCCATTCGGGAAAGTAAATTTTTACTCCTTATTAATACTTTTAGTGAAGCCTAAGTAAAGTTTTTTTGATAATTCTAGTTAAGAGCCCTAGCTTCAATTAAATACTGGCAATAACTAATGAGGTCCTAAAGATGTTTCATTTCGGCCTTCTCCCTCTAACCCTTTTCCAAGGCACCTTGATTCTTTCTCTTAAGTGTGTTGAACTTAAACCATGTTGTCTTGTGGGCAAGAACAAATCTTAGTAGCGTTAGTGGTGAGCAGATGGCCTTGTGGAATTTAATTACTCCTTTTTCTTGATAAACGAATTAAGCAAATAAATGTCCTAATAGAGAAGATTTAAAGATAATTACTCAGTGTCAAAGGAATAAACTTGGCTTGGCAAGTTGAATCATACGAATCATATCTTGAGCCTCCTCGAAAATGTAAGCTAAGAATTGCAAGATGTCCTTTTAAAATAAATAACCCTCAAGAATATCTCCTTGTGGTTGGCCCTAACTGTAAGTGTGTTCTGTGATTGGACTTCTATGTTGTCTTGTCAAAAAGAAAAGTAAATTGTCCTTGATATGTGTGAATGTTTCCCGTCTTTGCCTTTATGGCCATCCTTGTATCAAGTTGTTCACAGTGTTAGTTGTATACTTGGTGACGACATGTTGCGTCATGTTATGTGTCAAGCAAGTCAAAAAAAAATTATCCTGTATTTCACTATGTTGTTCGTGTGTGTGATTTTCGGTCGTTATAAGAACTTTTAATAATACCTCTAACTAGGATTTTTTTTTTTCATTCAAAAGTTTTAAATCTAATCATGATATAAATTTAAATATATATAAATTCATAAAGTAACTTTTAAAAATACATATCAAACCTAAACATCAAAGTGAAAAAGACACCGAATATATTTTCTAATAATAATTTTTTATAAATTTCATACCTATATCATATTAATGACTAACTGGAGTGTGTCCAAGTTATGTGAACTCGCAATTAATAAATTTGTTTATAAATTTCATACCTATATTATATTAATGACTAATCTCGTAGTCCTATTCCAAGTTATGTGAACCGCAATTAATCATGTCTCCATTTCTCGCAATATCATGTAATGTAAGAATTTATTCACATAATAAATACATATTAATTTTTTTAAGTAAAGGTTGGGGACCGGTTTTTAATCTGAATACCATGCATAAATTTTAATAGTGAACAATGTTCTATCTAAAAATGAAACCAAAAGAATAAGATCTTACTATCACGTTATCAACTGTCCGCCACAATTTCCAATCCGGTTTGTTTGTAAGGAACAAATTAAATTATGCATAAAATTTAATAGTGAGCAATGTTCTATCTAAAATAAGGAATTATACTCAAAATGAAACCAAACGAATAAGATCTTACTATCAAGTTATTGAACACAAAATTTCCAATCCGAGTTTGTTTATAAGGAACAAATTAAATTATTATAATGTGTGGGAAGTTATGTAAGCTTTTTAATAACTTATTTATTACTTAAAATTATTTACCTAATAATATATTGCATATTTAAAATTATTTATTTATTTAAACATTATAGTTTTTAAATTTACACATTAAAAGTATTTTTACTTGTATAAACAATTTATTTACTTTAATTTTTAAATATAATTCACTTCCCCACACCCGATAATTTAAAAACTAATTTATTTAAAGAATTTTTTACAATTATTTAACCTTTAAATTATTGACTTCCCCCACACCCTCTTCACTTTAATTTATGTAATTTCCCCAAGAATTAAATTAAATTAGTAAATTACTAAATTTAAATTAAAAATTATTTACCTTATAATATATTGCATATTTAAACTTATTTATTTATTTAAACATTATAGTTTTTAAATTAACACATTAAAAGTATTTTTTACTTGTTTAAACAATTTATTTACTTTAATTTTAAAATATAATTCACTTCCCCACACCCGATAATTTAAAAAATTAATTTACTAAAGTATTTTTTTAAATTATTTAACCTTTAAATTATTTACTTCCCCACACCCGAGAATTTAACAAATTAAATTATTTACTTCCCCACACCCTCTTCACTTTAATTTATGTAATTTCCCTAAGAATTAAATTAAATTAGTAAATTACTAATGTTAAATTAAATTAGTAAATTACTAAAGTGTTTAAAAATTCAATTACTAAAGTGTTTAAAAATTATTTATTTAAACATTATAGTTTTTAAATTAACACATTAAATTACTAACCCGATAATTTAAAAAATTAATTTACTAAAGTATTTTTTACCTTTAAATTATTTACTTCCCCACACCCGAGAATTTAACAAATTAAATTATTTACTTCCCCACACCCTCTTTACTTTAATTTAAAAAATTAATTTACTAAAGTATTTTTTACCTTTAAATTATTTACTTCCCCACACCCGAGAATTTAACAAATTAAATTATTTACTTCCCCACACCCTCTTTACTTTAATTTTAAATTAAATTAGTAATTACAAAAGTTAAATTAAATTACTAAAGTGTTTAAAAAATTAAATTACCAAAGTGTTTTTTACCTTTAAATTATAAAATTAATTTAGTAAAATATTTTTTACCTTTAAATTATAAAATTAATTTGGTAAAAATGGTGCTCCTTGTTTTTAGGAAAAGATTCTAAAATTTCATGTTTCCCTAAATTTATTTTGTCATGGCACCACCTTGTTGAATAAAAGAGCAGCCCTCCACGGAACCCTTGCCTTAGTAAGGGCCCTTTATAATGTAAAAAAAAAAAGTGTCCTAGAGTGCTTTGTAAATCATGAAGGGCCCACTTATGCTATTTAAAATCAAAATTAATATAAACATCCAAGATTTATATGGATCACACTTAAAAACGGTCCATTTTTTGGTTTTACTTAATTTATGGAAGTCCACATTTTGTCCCTAACCTTTGTCACTATATAGATCTTTATTTGTTGAGCTCAGAAAAACAAAGTTCTTCCACCTTCCTCATTCAACTCGGCAACCTTATTGAGTTTTCACATCACTGAATTCGTCCAATCCTTTCAAAGCAGTGCAAACTCTTTGTGAGGTTCCAAACTCATCATCCATTCACATCAATGGCAAGTTCTGGAGATTCGATGAAAGGTTCTGCGAAGACAATTCCTTCATATTTGTTTAAACAGTTGTCTTCTATATCTGAGCTTGAGCAGCCATTAATCGGAGAGGATGAAAAAATCGAAAATCATGGTGACAACATTATTCAGGGTGAAGAAGATGGTACAGATACTTTTACCAGTTGTAACGCCAAAGCGAAGCAAAAACCTAAACAAGCAAACTCGCGCAAATGGGAGGCCATTAGAGCCCAAGTGAAAAAAATCAAGTCCTTCCCATTGAGCATTTTGAGATTAAAAAGGAAATAGAGAAGGGTGCGTGGGCAACATATTTCGTGTCGCCTTCGTATACCCCTTATTATTTTGTATCAAGACAATGAATAGAGTGATTCTCGAGGTCAACAAGTTTAAAAGTATTCGTAATGAAATTGAAATACTAGAGATGTTGGACCATCCGCTTCTTCCAACTTTATATCATTCTTTTCAAATGGGAGCCTCAGTACATTTATTGTCATGGACTACCGCCCGAGGTGACTTGATGGCCTTCAAAGAAAGCAAACAGAAATTTCTTTTCTGAAGGAGACGCAAGGTATGTGCTCTTTGGTTTTATTTTCAGGAAGAGGTTGATTGTCATGAGTTTTTTTTAAGGCGTTACTTTTCATTTTAGGTTTAGGTTTAGGTTTATGCATCTTGTGGTAGTGCTACACATATGAGCTAGGGTGTCATTGTAAAGTAGATACAATATGTAAATAGTGTATTTTGGTTTAATGGTTATATGTTAAATGTACAATTGTTATATGTTTTTTGGGTTAATATTTTGTGTTTGTTTTATCCCATTTAGTTTATAGGTTATATATTAATAAGTTGAATTGTTGATCAATTAATCAAAGAATATCATTCAAAAACTGGTAAAAGTCAATTTGCTAATAGATATGAAGAATAGACCTTTTCAATTTTTACATTCTCAGTAATTAAGAAATACTTTTAACTATAGGTATCATTGTAAAATAGATAAACAATAAATAACTAACTTATTTTCTTACTATACAAAAGATTTATTTTAACTAATTACCTCTTTCCTTATTTTATACATTCTTTAATTGATTTATATTTTTCTTTTAATTCCTCTCAATATGATGTCATTTTTAAATTAAATAAACAATATATAAATAGTTTTATCTAATTATTAAATAGATAACATATAAATAAATTTATTTTGCTTATCCTCATATTATGGAGCACAAGAAATAGTTGTATGACATGTCAAATAAAATAATAAAAATAGTTTCTTAAAACTATTAAAACCTAATTTATAATTCTACAATCTTCATAACCCATGCTACATAATCAGTGGTTCAAACCGTGATCCCATCCGGAATCCATGCTAGTACTATCTTGGGAAAATACATTACACACATGTTTTTAATTCAACTATATCATTAGGGTTTTTATTGTTCATACTATTCATACTGTTGACATCTAGTGTGCATGGGTTATATATAATATATCTCGTGAAGTTATGGAACTTTTGAATACAATAGTATACAATTTATTGGATCAATTTTGTAAGGTACTTCTTTTCATATTTATACAATCTATTTCTACATTTTAGATGAGGTATATTTTTTTAGATAAATTAAAACATTCTAATTACATTTAATTATTTGTTTGTTATGTACGATTGTAGTGGTTAGTGTCTAATTATATCAAACTTATTTATATATTTATATGTGTACATTTTTATTAAATAGTTGTTTAATGATAATTAAACAAAAAATTGTTCTGAAACTAATTTTATTATATATATAGAAGGATAAATATTTGTATCTTTCAAATTTTATTTTAATTTTTAATAAAATTATTTAATATATGGTTATTAAAATTTAATTTAATTAATTTTTTTTTTGGGCAACCAAGACCCATTATTTTTATATATACTGCATATATACTCTTCAAATCAACTTAGTTGTTGTTTTCATGGTTTATTTTGAAATTCTCTCCGATTTAACTATTTGAGAGCCTCTATAATATATTTACACATTAATTTATTTAATATAGATTTTTAATAGATAATTTAAAAACACGCATGAAATCTTAGTGGACACACATGAAATCTTAGTGGCAGTTTATGTTCTTATCTCCTTGTTTCAAATGGAAGAAGATGACATGGGGTATTTCAGCTATGCATAGAGATTTTCTCTAGAAAGAATTAAATACCTCATTTTCTCACAAAGCCCGTAAACAGTTTCTCTTAGATATAAAGGGTTTGTATTGAACTTATTTTGTAGCAAGTTTTTAAAGTTTGAATATTGTTGAAATCTTATTTTTTAACCAATGGTTGTTTAATTAATAAGCCTGAAAGCTTATTTTTTGAATCAGTGCCCAATTTTTTAGTTCATTGTAGTTAATGCTCAATATTTATTCCCTAGTTTACATAAAATCATGGATTGCTTGTTATGGAGTTTTTTGATAAACCTTCTTGGTTGTAGCCATCAAGTTGATGCTAAAATAGTGCTCCTCCTTGTAATTATATAATCTAGTTAATGTGCTTTGAAATTAGGTAAGTGTATATAAAATTGGTGTCTAACCTCAGGAAGCACAGGGTGTACGGTGCATGACACTGGTTTTTAGTCTCAAGAATAGGCCTTCTAAGCTGACAACTTTGAATTGGTTATGTTTCACATGCCAGGTTTTATGCTTCAGAGGTTCTGATAGCATTGGAATACCTTCACATGCTGGGAATTGTGTACAGAGACCTCAAACCAGAAAACATTCTCATAAAAGAAGACGGACATATCATTGTGACTGATTTTGATCTAGCCATAAGAGGCCCATTCCAGCCTTCAGTGACCAGATTTCCTCCACAACGACTGAGACCTGAGAATGATTTAAGTATTGAGTGTTCCAAGGATTTCATTGGATGTTTCAGTTTTACAGGGCTGTTAAAGAGTTTGAGGAAAAAGAACTTTGACAAATATTCATGCCTCCCAAGCAATGAAAACGATTCAGGCCTGAATATAAGTGCACTTGCTGCATTGCCTGAGATTCGACTGAACCCAGAAGTGTCCGTGCACTGTCAGTTGTGGGTACATATGAATATTTGGCTCCAGAGGTTTCAGAAGGAAAACACCATGGAAGTCCTGTAGACTGGTGGGCTCTTGGAGTTCTACTGTATGAGCTTTTGTATGGAAGAACGCCCTTTGTGGGGAAGATGAAACGGATACATCTATGAATATAAGGGAGAGGCTACCTTCCTTTCCTGAATCTCCCAAGGTGACTGATGAAGCAAAGGATTTGATCAGTAAGCTATTGGTGAAAAACCCTTCCAAACGGTTGGGATTTGAGCGAGGAGCTTCCGAAATTAAGGAGCACCCTTTCTTTGATGGTGTAAACTGGACAGTGAAGGGCCAACCGCCACTAATTCCTGGGCCATATCACGGTCAGCGTGATGATGAAATAGAGGATTTTTCTGGGTCCGACTCAGAAAGTAAGGTTTAATATGGGATTTTTCTGGATCTGCGCTTGGCCATTAGTTTTGCCCTGGATATTGCCCAAGCCATGGAATGCTTACATGCACATGGCATTATTCACCGTGATCTTAAGCCCGATATGTTTCTTAAGACTGAGTTCAAATATGGCAGGGGCTTTGGAATAAGTATTGACTAAATTCCCAATTATCTTAGCAAGACTGTAAACTGCATTGACCTGTACGCTGGATTTTAGTTTCACTTGCACATATGTATTGATGTGTTAATAGATGAAATATAAGTTTAAAAATTTATCATGATGTGATTGTGACAGCTTGGTTTCACCATTGCATTGCATTATTAGTGAGATATTTTATCCAGTCGGCTCGAGCCTGGTCTTTTTTAGATTTCTAAAAATTGCTTGACGAATTGTAAACAGTGAAAATACCATGGGGAATGTATTATATAAACAAATATTTTTGATCCTTCTTTAAAGTTTTCTCAAGACTCCATACTTCCAACAATATGCAGTCAGTCATTTGGTCTTCGAGGAGGAGATGCAATATATGGCAGCATCTTGGAGGAATTTGCAGAGACATTAATACTAGGAATCCCTAGTTTTTGTTCCCGTATGCATGGCCATTCGGTCACTGTGACTTGCTGTGGTCTTCTTTTCTTGATTTGTAATCACATCTCCTGTTGTCTGGAAATGTTTCCGGGAAGAAGAAAGCACTTGCAAAACCAGATACAGGAACAGAAAGATGTTCCATATCTGAAGCTAGAAAATCCAGTCTAGCAGTTTGTGTGTGTCTATATGATTTAGTTTTTATTAATACATCATCTTATTGCCAACAGTCTCAATATTCTTTACCATATGAAGGCATGCAGACACTTGTAATTTACCAGTAATATTCTAATAAATATTTGTAATCATTGTCAAACCCTCCAAACTCTCATTGAATTCCTTGTTTCTGGGGTTTGTAATGGCTTTTTTTATTAAGAAACACTACTAGAATTATAGAATACGATGCAAAAAACAGTGGATTGGAGATTTTAAAAAATGTAGATGAGTGTGCAAAAATATCTTTGAATTTTACATGTACAGAACCTCCAAATCCTCTCTATTTTCAGAATATCATACCAAACTGATCCATCAGCTCATAACATCAATTAATTTTGGTTAACACTTACAGTTTGTACCGAAAACATTAATAAATAAATCCTTTGAAAACCAACCCCAATCACTTTTCAATTATTTGAAACAGCAAGGGATACAATTTTTTCATCTTAATGCAGACACTAGCTGCTGAAAAGCAATCAAATCTGTTGCTGACCTCTGAAATGTTCTGCATGCACTCTCAAACAACAACACAATGGAAAATTCAAAATATTAAGTTTAGTTTTTTTAGTCTTTTATATTTACTTGGATCTCTGGTTTTGAGAAAAATAGATAGGTGCGTATATTTCTTGAGAAGCACCCGTAGGATGCTTATTATCACCATGTCAATTTAATCTGACAAATGTTGAAGAAAAAAGCATGAAACTGTAAAAACATGTGAAAAATGATCCTACCACTTTAGCTCACAAAAATCGAGGAAATGACTTACGTGGAATAGATTTATGAAGCTCTTAGGATGAGAAAGATTTGAATGCTGCTTGATTTTAGCTTACCATGTTGACAAAGATTAGGATGCCACTTGGTTTTAGCTAACCGTATTTTCCATATGCTCTTTAGACTGCTGTCTATCTATCTAATATCTACATAGTATTAGTAAAATTTCACTGAATGCAATCCCTGAAGTTGGTCGAGCAGATAGAATAGTTGGGCTGGCTGGGATTAGTTAACACTTAACATATATAGGGCCAACTTTGTCGGCTAGTTGATTGGTTTGGCCTTATATATAGAACTAAACCCAACCCAAAGTTGAGTTTGACTCGTATATAGAGTTGATGTTGATTTCGTGGGAGCGGAAGTCCTATATATCTATGGGGGTGACTCTGCTGAGTATCAATGTGTAAACAAATGTGTCTTTTTCAGATTTCATGCAGAGTTTCAAGTTGATATGTCTGGATACTTATGTAATATAAATCAAACTGATATGGAGTTGCATCCTATAGATTTGAAGTCTCTATTTGCAGATTAAAGTATCATGAAATTTTCTAGATACGTATGGAATATAGATTGAACATTTATATTGTTTCCTCAATATGAACATCTATATATTTGTATCTGTGGGAGTATCTTTAGATTTGAGTATCATTGTGAGATTTGTTGTATCTATTTCTGGATTGAATGCTGATGTATCTAGAGTTGGATTGAATGCGAACAAACAAATTCTATTTAAAGTATCATGAGATATATATTGGGCCAGTAGTTGTTTCTTGTCCAAACCAATCCAAGAAGCCCCGATATTGAGCAATTGACTTGTAAAGCCTTACAAGATGAGAGTGGAGATAAGGAAGCATAGCAAGTGTTTCAATGTGGTGGTATCCCCTTAGTCATGCTTAGTCAGATTAATTTCAGGGTTTTCTCGTCAATAACTTTCATATCTAGACTTTTCTCAACAGGGATTCTGTACCATAAGAGTATCTTTAGACCAATGTAAACAAAATCACGATGAGGAAAAACTGACGAGGGTCCGAAAAATATTAAATTTTTCGTGAACAAGATTTTGTACTGTCAGAGCATTTATACCAATGCTAACAAAATCATAATCAGGAAATAATAACAAGGGTTCCAATCAATATGAACAGGGAAAACTGGGTAAAAAGGAAAACTGGGAAAACTACTGCTGCAGATAAAGTTACTGTAAAAGGGGCTCACCTGAATAGTTTATTGTCTCTAATGCAGCATCTCATGTACATCTGCCTGTCTATAGTCTTTGAAATCCTTTAACCCTTGCAAACTCTGTGAATGGCTTTTCGAGAATATATCCTCTGTTTTCTATTAAATCCCTCATTACCCAAACTCATAAATGGGCTAGACCTGCCATCACACAAATCTACTGATTCAAGAAGTCGGAGAAAGCACGGGACGGATCTTTATCCTTACTCTGACTCTCCATCTCCTGAATTCTAGTTGTAACTTGTGTTTAATAACAGCTAAGTAATCATGCTATTATTCTCAAATTGGATAGATGTTCTCTTCATTTTGCTTTTGAACTAAGTTTTCTTGGCTCTTTTACCATACATGATGAAAAGGGTATGTCACAGCCTTTGTCTTGCATCCATTATTACCTTATGAAGATAAAATGAAATATATATACCATGAAATTATCAGGCATGAGTAATTCAAATATTCTAGATATAGGGGGAGTGTATAGGGAAATTGTTTTGTGAAGCAATAAGAATTAAAACAGTAGACAATTTCCTGTTGTATATGTTATTGAGATCTACTGGAAATTTTTCTATTTTTTATTTTCTAATCTAGCTTCTGACATTAATAGCAAGCTTAAAGAAAATTACAATGATCTCTGCCAAATGCTGTAAAAATGTACATAGACACAGGCAAGGCTATGCCTATAGCATGTGATATCTGAGTCATCATTGTTGGAAAGAGGCCACTAAAGAAGCTGATGGCTCTTTGTGTGAAAATATTGTAGATTAACAAGACTAACTTTAATAGTGAAGACTGCATAGTTACTGTTATAATGTTGTTATTTATCAACGAGATACAATAGCTGGAATCCTTAGCTTTCAAAATTGCATGACCCAAGTTTCTGGAATTCAGTATTGATGACTAGCAGCTTAGAGTACAATGTATCCTCGATGTTGTTTTATTTCCTTCTTTGTATCATAAATTGAAGAGCTGTCTGACTGTTTGACACACAACCGGATAATTAACATGTCCCCACAGAAGTTTTGTTCTGTATGGTTTTCAATCTCTCAGGAAAAATTGTGTTGCAAATTTAACTGATGACACTTAATTTTCATCTGGAACTTGACTGGATCTGAATTCCAAGAGATAAGTTATGCATCACTACGGAAATGTTATGTTGCTCTAGGGAATTTCAAACTTTCAAGTATCCCAAGGAATTTCAGTCATCTTATGAGAGGTTTGGAGCAGCATAGCTCACCGGTGGCCATGATGGTCTTGCTGTCCTTTATTCCTACCATTATTTATGGGTATGTGAGTTAAAGTCTGTGTTGAAGGAGATTTGGGAAGACTGTGGCTTGCCTTAATGGCAAGTGCATATGATTTGCAGCTTGCTAGCAAAGTAATATCTGTATGTGTATATGTGTACATTGATTGCTTTCTTTTGTCCATATGCTCAAAGAAGCAGCCTTGATGAAGTTTTCTGTGTAACTCTATGGTGGATATTAGAATGTTTTTGGCCCAACACTTGTATGAATAGTTTAGAAAAGTAGCATTGATCAATATCTGCTGAGATTTGTTTATCCAGCTGCTAAGTTTAGTACTGGTTCTATACAATAAACTGCCTTCTGGTATTGAGTAAATTCTTATCTGTTATCTTATCTACTTATAAATAAAACATGTTGAAATATGGTTAACTTGTTGATGACCATTTTCTAGTCACGTCTTTGCATTCTCCTGGTCTATTCTCTTTCAAAATTGATCTGGTCGTAAATGAACAAACCACTTTACCAACTGGGCTAGTTCATATCAGTGGCAGTTTTCCAAGGTCAAAGGTGCCCTAAAATAACAATTTCGGATCTCATTTCAGCCATTCAAAGTGAATTACATCATGACACATTTTCATCGTTCTGTTGTTTTCCTTGCAAATGTGTACTTGGCCCATATCTTCGTGAATTGCACAAATATATACCTACATTTTCTTTCATTCAATGACAATTTTTCGTGGTATTATTTTGTCATGCTTTTTCAATTACCATTGTATGATCATTGCTTTCACGAATATGCTAACTTTGTGGAGGTATCTTGTCCTCCTCTTTAACAGGAATTCCATTTAATTGAGAAAAAGGAGCTCGCACCTCTTCAGGATCTGATAGATTCCATTCTTATTCCATATTAAATGATTTCAACATTGTAATTTTAGTTTCTGCCAATTCTCGTACTTGGAGATACTAAAAAAATTTAAGGTTGTTATTCTCGAGTAAAATCATGTTGTCATCATGAGACATGAATGAACTTTATGATAAGTTGAGATATATTTGTGAAATATTGTATAGCTTATGTAAGAAACCTCTAAGTTTTTTATTGTGTGCATTTCGATATGACTTTTTTACTGTTGATTCTTTTATTATTTCTATACTCAAAGTCTCAAACCACAGTGTCAAATTTCTATAGATTGCTCCATGTATATACTTACTGAACTAGCTTTTATCCCTGTTATGATATTCAAACAGTCTTTGTTTTGTACTTAATATAACAGACGGAAATGATAATATGTTGTGCTGGAGGAGGTTTATATATGTAGATCATATATTTACTAAATATGAACAAATTATGAGTGGGATCTCCTCTGTGACTCCAACCCTACTAGTAGAATCAATTACTTTCTTTTCATTTTTACACTGGTTTATATTGAAAAGAAATGTCATCAGCGTGACATAATTTTTTTAATCTGTAAGTGTTTAATTTGAAGAGATGCAAATATTTTTATAGAACTCTTGATTTTTGACAAATCTTTAACGTATTGCGGAAGCAGCATCTTTGCTTAAGCTACAACTTGTTAATTCCAAGTTCAAGATTTGTTAGTAACTGATTACTTTATTTTCATCATTCTTATTAATTTCCCGTTCATATTATGTCCAGTATCATCAAAACACACTACCACCTATGACAAGTAAATCTTGTGTTTGGCATTCTGATGTACAGTTCCAGTCTTTCCCTAATTTATTTTTTTGTTGTAAAACACAGTTCCTATTACCTGGCAAATACTGCATTCTATAAAAAGAAACACATGTAAACTCCATGACACTATCTTCGGTATTCATGGGAAACATATTTATTGCTTCTATGTCACCAAACAGAAATCCTTGGTAGTGCATCCCAAAACGTGCAACAATATCATTTCTTCATCTCATCTAAGACATAGGCTTGCAAAAAAACCCGCAGGTTTCTACCTATAAAACATTAGTCAATCCACCTCTAATGTTATTATTTCTTCATCTTGTCAAAGATAGGGTTGCAAAATGACCCACAAGTTTCTACCTAGAAAACATTACCCTATCCACCTCTAATGTTAGTACATGCATTCTGCAGGAGGAAACAACTACAAATATTTGTCACACTAAGTCGAAGGGGAGACTTGTAAACCTCTATATATATATATATATATATATATATATAATGATGATTGAATGATGGATATAAATAAGCTACAAGAGGTGCATAAGAAGGATTGTAACTCTGCTCTTACTACTCATAAAATAAAAGTGTACAGTTAGGTTCATAACAAGTCCTGCCTCATGAAAATGCTTTCCTCTTTAGGCAAAAAACGATGAAATCTGAGTAAGTTGGATTCCACTTTGAAGCATACTAATATATATGACTATATAAATCTCTGATTAAGGTGCTCATTTCCCATGTTTTAAGACGGGTTTAAGATGGGGTGTTAAATCAGATTCAAGCCATATTTATGTCAGTTTATCTCGCCCAATTTAAATCCGACTTAAACATCCAGGCAACATTGTAACTACTGTGTAAATCCCACGTACAAATTACAAATGTACAATGTAGAGTCATTGTAATAGGCCTCATTAGTTTTTTTGTTTGCCCATCATTAAGGCAACTTAAATGCAACGTAAAGGTAGTTTTAAAGGCAATGCAAAGGTAACTTAAATTCGTTGTAAAGACAATCAAAAGTGACTTAAATATGACTTCAATCTGTGTAAATTTGTCTCATCACTCTCCGAATTTAAAAAAAGAAAACCGTTCAAAATGTATTGGGCTTGATTCTTAATTTTGCACCTTGACAACAAAGGGCTTGTACACATTGTTTTTCCATTGCTACCTATTCTTTTTGGTTGTTTATCTCCACACATTCCAATCAATTAAAAACATTCTATACAAGACTAGATCATGTATTGAGAGAGGAGAATATCACAAAGTAGTAAAGAATGTTTCAAATCCAAATTAATTTAGGGTATTGTGGGTTTCGATTTAGGGCATTATGGGTGCAATTAATTTGTGTGGCACCTAGGGGTTGCATGGAGGATGCTGAACCTAGTTAAACTTGGCAGACCTGTTTAGGAGGGTTATATATTATAATAAAAGATGCATAGAGAACCATCGCACATTCAAATGCATGAGATTAGCGAGAATAATGCCACTTCTATTAAAATGAAAGCATGGGGTAAGGTACATATGCATACAATGCACAACATTATCGAGATTAAGAATTCTCAATAATAAGAAAAACCTAACACTTAGAATATAAGAGCATAAAAACTAAAATTCCAGGTGATCGTGTTAAAAGGTGAGTTGTTTAGTATGGGATATTAGTTTACAATGCTCCATTGTGTTAAATACTCAAGCCATGCTTATGTGGAGAGATTTCCATCTAATATAAGATACTCGATGCATGCAAGTGTTCAAGATACATATCGAGAGCATGGTTGATGCATTACAATATACATCATTACAACAAACAAGTTATAGTAAACGATGGTTATTGAAGATAATGGTTAAAAGAGTGGTTCATCTTCTATGACAGTTGGGCTTATTGTAGGTGTGGTCATTGATCTTCAAGTGTGTGTTATGCCGACATGGGCCTAATATGGTGCATGCATGGAGAGTGCCACCGACATTCATGTGGTAGCAAGATGTTAACATGTGGTCGCAGAACGCAAAGGCCCTTTGCAAAACTATGAAGACATGGTGTGCCAAGAAGCAAGTCACAAGCATACCAAAGTGTTGCAAGGATGTAATGTACTACTACGCAATGCTATGATGTGGTGTATGGTATTATGAAAGTTGCAAAAGTGGTGACATGCTTGTGTGGACTATAAAAGCTACATGAATTGTAAAGTGGAATGCATCTTCATTTTGGTACTATGGAAGTGCTTAAGGTTGCAAAAATCTTTATGAATGCCATGGAGTGCTAATTGTCATGCACAAAGTTAGACTTAGGTGTGACATACAATAAGGCATTGAGGAATTTCACAAAGGTGCCACGAATGACAAGTGATGCTGCGATAATGCACAAGTTGAGCATAAGCATGTAAACATTTGCAACCTTGTGCAAAATGCAAAATGTATCTTTAGCACTTTGCCTCAACTTGGGGTGAGCCAAATAAAGTCAGAGATGCCTCTAGCATGTGAAGCGTTAAACAAAGAAAATTGTTTTTGTTGTTGATTTGGGATTAGTTATTCAAATGGTGCGAGCCAACTTGGAGATGCACAACCTGCGAGATGTTGCACAATTGTTGCGAGGTGCACACACACTAGTATGTCGATCTCGGTTATCCAATTGGGCAATGTAGAAGTGGTGCAAGATACTCTATTTATGACCAAAAGTTGACAAGAGTACCAAAATAACAAGGTAGTCTCGAAAGGACCCCTCCTTTTTTGGATAAGCAATGTGGGGAAATATGGTTTAAATTTGGAGATTGACTTTCAAATTTGGGGTTTGTAGTTTCAATGTGGGAATTAAGGTTTTAATATGGTTATTTTAGTCTTTATATTTGGGGTTTAAGCTTTCAATGTGGGTATGAGCATATTAATTATAAATGTATTGGGGATTTATAGAATCTGTTTGATTTTCGACTGTATTTTCATGAGCATGGTTTCACAAATAAAGACACCACTCTTTCATTACTCACAGGTGATACAATTATTGCAGCATACGAAGACATGGTTTTCCTCATGAGGCAGTCACACTGTTTCACCTATGCAACAAATAGGCCTTCAAGCCAATCGGTTTACATTTGCCAACATACTCTCGGCATGTGCCAAACGGAGCTTTGGAACAGGTATGGACATCCATCAAAGCATAAAGGATAGAGGAATTTTGTCAAATGTGGTTGCAAATGCCTTAGTAGACATGTATGCAAAATGTGGAACCGTATACAAGGCACGTGAACTGCTCGACGAATGCCTCAAAAAAATGTGGTATCTTGGGTAGATCATGATTGCAGGATATGCCCAAAATGGATTTGTTGAAAATGTGTTATAATTACTTAGAAACATTCATGCAATTGCAATTGGCGAGATGTAAAGCCAAATTCCACAACCTTTGTCAAAGATCCTCCCGCTGTGCCAAAATGGGAGCTTTGGAACAGGGTATGGACATCCATCAAAGCATAATGGATAGAGGAATTTTGATAATGTAGTTGCAACTGCCTGGTAGACATGTATGCAAAATGTGGAAGCATAGACAAGGCACGTGAACTGCTTTGGTAAAATGCCTCAAAGAAATGTGGGCTCATGGAATACCATGATTGCAGGGATATGCACAATATGAATTTGTTGAAAATGTGTTATTATTACTTAGAAACATTCATGCAATTGCAATTGGCAGATGTAAAGCCAAATTCCACAACCTTTGTCAGGGAAAAAAAAAGAGATGCAAATGATTTAGCCACCTTTCTTGATGCCGTAGATTTGCTTTGAAGAAAACAACATTTCCAACTTCAATTTTGACCTTGACAGCTTTTCCTCTTGTTTTGTCCCTGCTTTATTGTTTTAAGTTCTATGGATTATTGCGGGTTTTAGGATGACACTCAACATGGAGAGGAGAAAAACACAACCGCGGGAGAGAGACAAATGGAGTTTGAGAAGAGAGCAAAAATTGTGGTAGTAGGAGTGGCTGGAAATCGCAACTTTCTTGAGTCGAAAAAACCTTATCGAAACGCTCAATTGATTTTTGCAACAGGTGGTTTGTCTCATTCACGTGGCTATTGCTCCCGAGCTTGGATTTGGAATTGAAAGTTCCCGTAAAACGATATTAGGATACCATCGGGCCCCTTCAAAACTATTTCCAAAGATCATGCCCTCTTTCTTCAAAAGCGTTGAAACCATTGAAGGAGAAGAGGGAAATGTTGGGTGTATGAAGCTGATCAAGTATGGAGAAGATGTGCAGCTCCTCACATTTTCCAAGGAGAAAGTGGAGGTTGTGGACATAGCCAATATGTGTGCCACCTATTCTATGATAATGAGCTTCTGCTATACCCACCACCATTATAGGAGCAAAAACTACTTGATGCGCCAACAAGGTACCCTTCAACCTGTCCTAAAAGTATTAGCAATTGTTGTTGTGGGGTTTAAGCCCGAGGAGTGTTAGTGACATGGTCTTTTGTCCATTTAAGGTACTCTACCCTACAACTCTACTATCCAAATGCAATCTCAAACAGCAACACAATGGAAAATTCAAAATATTAAGTTTAGTTTTTTTAGTCTTTTATATTTACTTGATCTCTGTTTTGAGAAAAATAGATAGGTCCGTATATTTCTTGAGAAGCACCCGTAGGATGCTTATTATCACCATGTCAATTTAATCGACAAACGTTGAAGGGAAAGCACGAAACCATGTAAAAACATGTGAAAAATGATTCTACCACTTTATCTCACCAAAAATAGGGGAAATGACTTACGTGGAATATATTTATGAAGCTCTTAGATGAGAAGGATTTGAGTGCTGCTTGGTTTTAGCTTACCATGTTGACAAAGATTAGGATGCCACTTGGTTTTAGCTAACCGTATTTTCCAGATGCTCTTTAGACTGCTTGCTATCTACCTAATATCTACATAGTATTAGTAAAATCTCACCGAATGCAATCCTCCGGTTGGTCGAGCGATAGATAGAATAGCCGGGGGTTGGCTGGGATTAGGTACCACTTAACATATATAGGGCCAACTTTGTCGACTAGTTGATTGGTTTGGCTTTATATATAGAACTAAAGCCAACCCAAAGTTGAGTTTGGCTCATTATATAGAGTTGATGTTGATTTCGGTGGGAGCGGAAGTCCTATATATCTATGGGGGTGACTCGGTGAGTATCAATGTGTAAACAAATGTATCTATTTTCAGATTTTATGCAGAGTTTTGAAGCTGATATGTTTGGATACTTATGTAATATAGATCAAACTGATATGGAGTTGCATCCTATAGATTTGAAGTCTCTATTTGCAGATCATAGTATCATGTTGATGTTTGTTGTATTTATTTCTAGCTACGTATGGAATATAGGTTGAACATTTATATTGTTCCCTCAATATGAGCATCTATAGATTTGTATCTCGTGGGAGTATTTAGATTTGAGTATCATTGTGAGATTTGTTGTATCTATTTCTCGATTGAATGCTGATGTATCTAGAGTTGGATTGAATGTGAACAAACAAATTATATTTAAAGTATCGTGAGATATATATTGGGCCAGAGTTGTTTCTTGTCCAAACCAATCCAAAGAAGCCCTCGATATTGAGCAATTGACTTGTAAAGCCTTACAAGATGAGATCGGAGAGGAAGAAGCATAGCTTCACTCATATGGAATTTTCCCACGTTAGGTACCTCCAAGATAAATCTATGTTTATCTTGCTTTTATGTACCAATTGTAGAAAATCTGCAGTCTTATACAACAAACAACATAAAAGAAATAAACAGAATACTTAAATAGCTTGCATAAACATATGAATATTCAAACCAGCACTGCTGTGCATAATCTCCATTAATAAAAGCTTCATCATACTCAGAGCTTCAGCTCTTTACAATCAAGTCATGCAGCAATTGTGTGTTTTCAATGCACATCCTTCCTTGCAAATTTCACACCTTTGTGTGTGCATACAAAGCAATTACAATTGCTTTTATTTAAATAGAATAACTCACCCACTAACAACTCTTCAACTGAGCATTCTAAATCTAAACTCATGCTTTAAAACAGTTGCATGCTATGCATGATTTAAAACAGATTTATTTGAATTAAATCTAATGATAAAAATAAGATAAAGCTAACTTAACTAAAGCAAACTAAAGCAAGACTAAAGCTAAAATTAGCTTTCCTAAAAAAGCTATAGTTGGAATTAAATATGCATCACATGCATATTTCCAACACTCCCCTTAATTTCAAACTTGTAGCTTTCACTCTTCTAGAGCTGTGTTTGCTTTTTCAGATCTGCCATGTGCAGGATCACATACTCCCAAACAATCTCTCAAATATTCAAAAACTTCTTTTGCTAAAGCTTTTGTAAAAATGTCTGCAAACTGATCTTCAGATCTACAAAATTCAAGATGAATTTCCTTGTTGTTTACCAGCTCCCTGATGAAATGATACCTCGTATCAATATGCTTACTCCTCTTATGAAAAACATGATTTTTGGACAACGCTATGGCTGAGTTGTTGTCACAAAAAATCTGTGTAGCTTCCTCTTGTTTCTGTTGTAAATCTGTCAACACTCTTCTCATCCAAACAGCTTGACATGCTGCTCCTGTTGCTGCTACATACTCTGCTTCTGCTGAAGATAACGTGACAATGGGCTGCTTCTTTGATGCCCATGAAACCACTCCTGTTCCAAAGTGAAAAGTATAGCCGGATGTACTTTTCCGATCATCTATACTTCCAGCATTGTCACTATCTGTATAACCAATGAGTTTGAACTCATCTGAACTTGAATAAAGAATTCCATAATTTCTTGTTCCACGTACATACCTCAAAATTCTTTTTCCAGCTTGCCAATGTGAATCTTTTGGAGATTCCATGAACCTTGATATGAGGCTTACACCATACATGATATCGTGCCTTGTGGCCACAAATACATAAGACTTCCAACCAACTTTTTAAACAATGTTGGATCCACAAATGATCCTTCATCCTCTTTGCTCAACTTCAAACCTACCGCAATCGGTGTCAGGCCGTTGGCTTACAATTCAACATGTTAAACCTTTTCAAAATGTCACTTGCATACTTTGCTTGTGAGATAAAAACTTCACCTTCTGATTGTTGAACTTCAATACCCAAAAAGTAATGCATAAGACCAAGATCTGTCATCTCAAACTCCTTCTTCATGGCTGATTTGAATGACTCAGAATAGATTTCCGAATGATCAAATCATCTACATATAAACAAACAATTAAAATTTTACCTTGCTCATTTATCTTGGTGTATAAGGTAGGCTCACTGCTGCTCCTACTGAAACCATTCTCAATCAAATAAGAATCTATTCTATTGTACCAAGCTCTAGGTGCTTGCTTGAGACCATAGAGTGCTTTCTTCAATCTGTATACTTTTCCTTCATGACCTTCAATCTCATAACCTTCTGGCTGATTTACATAAACTTCCTCTTCAAGGAATCCATTTAAGAATGCTGATTTAACATCCATCTGATAAATAGGCCATTTGTTTTGAGCTGCAATTGCTAAAACCATTCTTACTGTATCCAAACGTGCTACTGGTGCAAATGTTTCGTTGTAGTCAACTCCATATTGCTGCGTAAAACCTCTTGCAACCAGCCTTGCTTTGTGCTTTTGTACTTTTCCATCAGCATTGTATTTTGTCTTGTAGACCCACTTGACTCCTATCACGTCCTTTCCTTTTGAAGATCCATCATCTCCCATGTCTGATTCTTCTCTATAGCATCAATCTCATCATCCATGGATTTTTCCAAACTTCATTCTTTATAGCCTCTTCGTAATATACTGGATCTGCAGCTTGAGAAAATAATGCAAAAACTGAAAATGAATTAGTTGTATCAACATTATAAATCTCACTTAGACTTCTTGTTTTCCGCTGCATAGGAGTATTCGATGCAGGACTACTTTCTGGTGATGGAGTAGCTTCTGGTGTTCCCTGTGGTGTCTCTTGCATGGCTGAAGATGGCTGAAATCTTGGTGACCTCCTAACTGTAGATGGAGGTGTAGCTTGTGCTACAACTTGTGGTGCATGTCCAAGATTTGTAGATACAATAGCTTGTTGCTCTAAAGTTTCATCTGTCATATCATCATGTGGAATAGATGTTGCTATACTCACTGTTTTCTCTATACTTCCATCCCATGCTTCATTCTCAATAAACTGTACATCCCTGCTGATCACAACCTTTCCAGTGACTAGATTGTACAACTTGTATGCTTTTGTATTCTCTGAATACCCAACAAAAATACATTTTTCTCCTTTGTTGTCTAACTTCTTCCTTAGTTCATCAGGTACATGTGCATATGCTACACAACCAAAAACTCTGAAATGTGAAACACTGTGTTTCCTATTAGTCCATGCTTGTTGAGGAACCATGTTCCTAACAAGTTTCGTTGGACACCTGTTCAAAATATAAACAGAAGTTGCTACTGCTTCTGCCCAATACTCATTTGGAAGATGTTTTGCCTTCAACATGCTTCTCGCCATCTCCATGATGGTTCTATTTTTCCTCTCTGCCACACCGTTCTATTGTGGTGTATACCTGGTAGTAAACTGCTTGTGTATACCATGATATCTGCAAAAATTCATAAACTCATTAGAAACATACTCACCTCCTCTGTCCGTTCTGAGAACTTTGATGTAGTATCCACTTTGCTTCTCCACTAATGCCTTGAACTGCTGAAATGTATCAAAGGCATTTGATTTATTTCTCAGGAAATAAACCCATGTCTTCCTTGTGTAATCATCAATGAATGTCATAAAATAAATACAACCTCCAATAGAAGCTGTCTGCATAGGTCCACATAAATCTGAATGTACAATCTCAAGTGGTGCACTTGCTCTTGCTGTTTTGCCAACTGGAAATGAATCTCTGTGTTGCTTTCCCAAAATACAACCTTCACATACCCTTTCAGGTTTCTGAATCAATGGCAAACCTTTAACCATATTTTTTCTATATAATAAATTCAAACCTCCAAAATTCAAATGTCCATACCTTAGATGCCAAAGCCATGTTTCATCCTTCATAACTGAATGAAAAGCTGATTGTGTTCCTTCAGCGCAGACTTGATTTTCATTGGTGCAGGACTCATCTGTTTGAGTGCAGGACTCAACAAAAGACTGATTTGGCTTAACGCATGACTTTGCTGCAAACAGATCTGATTTCTTCTTCTTTCCAGGTTTCAAAATCAATGGAAACATCCTATTGCTGCTCATCTTCACTTTTGCAATCAACTGAGTGCTAGGAGCTTTGTCCACAATCACGCACTCATTGTCTTCCATATAGACTCGGTATCCTTTCTGTACCAGTTGTCCAATACTCATAAGGTTATGTTTCAAACCTGCAACATAGTAAACATCTTGCATACTTGTTTGCTCCCCCTGTCTTGTTAGAATACTAACCGTGCCTTTTCCTTTCACATACAATATTGTTATTTCCAAGAGTTACATCACTCTTAACTGAATCATCCAAACTAGAAAACAAATCTAGATTACCTGTCATGTGATTACTGCAACCTGAATCTAAATACCATACATCACATGGACTCTCTTTTGAAAAATTACATTCAATAGGGGATAAAGAAGGTATTGCTTCAGCAATCCTTGTGCATGCAATAAACATAGGTTTAGAAATAGAACTTCCAACCTGATTTTGATTTTGTCTCTCTTGATCATATTGCTTTTTCTTGCAATCATAAGCATAGTGCCCATACTTCTTGCAATAATGACACTGAACATGAGACTTATCTTGTCTCTGACCATAACTCTGTTCTTGATTATGTCCTCTTCCACTTGAGTATGATGAACTGCTGCCACGTCCTCTGGATGGACTTCTTCCTCTGCCTCTTGGGCTGAAACTTCCTCTTCTTTTGCCACGACTACCTGCTGTCTGAGATGCAAAAGCCTGATCTACACTTGCATGTGATCTATTCATCCTCTGTTCATGATTGATTAGTGATGCATGCAACTCATCAATAGAAAACTGACTCAGATCCTTAGTTTCTTCAATAACAACAACTAAAGGATCAAATTTCGTAGGCAAACTTCTAAGCAATTTTTCAATAATCCTTCTGTCCTCAAGAGTCTCACCATGAGATTTGATTTGATTGACTAAGCCAACTACATAAGTAAAAAATGATTCTACTGTAAATCTTTCATTGCTAAATTCTCAAAATCTCTATGAAGTAACTATAGCTTGGCTTTTACTTTCTCCTTACCTTGATATGCAACTTGTAAAGTATCCCATGCGCTTTTTTTGACTCGGCTGCGCCACTCTTGGAAGAATGCTTTCATGCATTGCACTGATGAATATAGAAAAGAGCTTTGCCATCCTTCTTTCGTAACTCCTTCAAAGTATCTTTCTCTCGCTTGAGAAAGTGCAATATATGCGCTCGCTGCATTTGCGGCTCTGTGTACCCATCTTCAACGATCTCCCACACGCCTTGAGATCTGAATAGCGCCTTCATGGTCAATGACCAGCATTCGTAATTATTTCCATTAAATTGTGGTGTTCGCATACCGATGTAGAAGCCACGCTTGCTACCAATTTAATAAGCTACTGAATAACCTCGCTCGATACCAATTTGTAGAAAATCTGCAGCTTATACAACAAACAACATAAAAGAAATAAACAGAATACTTAAATAGCTTGCATAAACATATGAATATTCAAACCAGCATCGCTGTGCATAATCTCCATTAATAAAAGCTTCATCATACTCGAGCTTCACTCTTTACAATCAAGATGTGCGTGCAAACATGTGTGTTTTCAATGCACATCCTTCCTTGCTTGTGCAAATTTCACACCTTTGTGTGCATACAAAGCAATTACAATTGCTGTTATTTAAATAGAATAACTCACCCACTAACAGCTCTTCAACTCGAGCATTCTAAATCTAAACTCATGCTTTAAAATAGGTTTCAATGCATGCTATGCATGATTTAAAACAGATTTATTTGAATTAAATCGAATGATAAAAATAAGATAAAGCTAACTTAACTAAAGCAAACTAAAGAAAGACTAAAGCTAAAATTAGCTTTCCTAAAAGCTATAGTTGGAATTAAATATGCATCACATGCATATTTCCAACACCAATACCATGCAGTCGCAGCTGCCCAGTTTTTTGATTTCTTAATTGCTAAATATTCTCATAGTTGGTTCTAAAACCGTGTGCATCCCCTGGTGTTAGTAGAGCTGTTTAACTTTCAACGCTGTGAGATGTTTACCTACCAAAAAATATAAGGTTACCTCATGGTTCCTAGATGTTTTTCAAGGTATTCTGCTTTATACGGTCCAGACATGCCTTGCAGTCCATCTGTCTTGAGGAACTGCTTATAACCACCTTTTGGAATAAATAGAGATGCACTCTTTGTGGCTCGGTGATCACGTACATCATACCCAACAATCTCATTGAGCAGGTAAACTGCATCTGTTATGGTTCTACAAATGGGTCTGCATCAACAAATACAAAATGGGTATTTTAATTGTTCCTTTAACTAAATGAAGAGAATGAGAGATAAATTCTATCTCATGTTAACAGCTGCGGGAACCTAAAAGTCTCTCCCTAAGTTTTATACGAGTCGTAGGATCAAATTTTCCTACACCGTGGATTTGTAGAAAACCCTAAGCTTCTTTTAAGACTTTCTTCACAAATAATTTTATTTGTTCTCTTACTCATTTAGCTAAAAAATCCTGCAGATAATTGTAGAGTGCTAATGGAGGCCATTTTTTCTTCTTCTTATTCTCCTTACTTTTGTGCAGTCACCCATTCAATGGGAATTTCTATTATATATATTTTTCCTATTTAAATATATTAGTTTAGACTATAAAACTTGCTTAGCCAGTAATGGGCAATAATTAAAAATGTTGCGAGTTACCCCACAGTGTCTTGGTTGTGTGAGATTGGAATGACTCTTACCTTGTGAGCCCAACAAGAGGTCTTATTCCCACAACACCGTTGTTAGAACTAGATGGGCAGAGAATTGAGCCATCTGTTCCTGTGGCTAATGACACTGCTGCCATGTTTGCTGACACTCCCACAGCTGATCCAGTGCTTGATCCACACGGATCAGCTGTCAAAACATATGAGTTCTGCACAGTTAAACTTCCATAAATATGCAGTTATGGGACCAAACTATTAAAATTCTGTAGGAAGTAGAATATTAGGTTAAAATCACAGACCTTAGGTTGACCACCTCTAGAACTCCACCCCTCAGGAGCAGTAAAAGACATAGAAGATGCCCATTCACTTAAACTAGCTTTTCCCATGAATCCTCCAGATTTTAACCTCTCCATATCTGCATTTTGAGCCAAGAGAGAGCATCAGGATTCACTTCAATCACAGCATGGAGTTGTGGATTAAGTTTTTCAATCGTGTGGAGATAGAACTGCTTGCAGTTTCAGTATTTTCATGTTTCTTAGTATTTCAGCTGTAGCTTTCATTCTTTCATCTTTGGATTCCATGATCTTAGACTAAAATTCTTTTTGTCCTCTTGTAACTGAAATGTTTCCCACCATCACAGCAATTGTGGCTGCAAATCCTACTAGTGATGCCAGGCCTACATTTTTATAAAGAATATATAGTTGATTAATTCCCCACTGGTGTGACTTTGCTGGCTTGCATTAATAGATGCAGCCCTTTCCTATAAATGTATGCTGTAAGTTCTGCTCTCAACGACGCCTCCTGCAAATAAATTGTAAATCTCCAAATTAACCTCTAGTGGTCATTTATGATTCCTTTATACATAGAAATAATAATTGTCTTTCGTTTGCTTTAAAGATTTTGTGAAACATTTGTTATTTTTATGGATCTGTTTGGGATTTTAGACACGATAATATTCATAAACCTTCCGTTGTCTTTTACTTCCCCGACATGTCATGAAATACGTCTTGCATCAATGCATAGTTTGAAACCATTGGGATAAGAAAAAGAAAAATTACACGAAACAAGCGTATGCTTCTAAGAACCCTTTCTAGGAGTTTAAGTATGCTTTTTAATGCAAATAACTATTTGGAACAGTTAACATTCAGTGAAGGCTGAAAATAGTACTGATTAGATTTCCTCCTCATTTTGAATCCACGTATAAATTAAAAAGATGGGGACAGTTTGAAGATGGTTGAAATGATATTATCATTACCACAGAATAATGCTTAAACCTTCTGCTGCCATGTATGTTTTTTTGGGTTGCAAATAACATCTCATAATGCTGATGCTTTACTGCAGATGTAGGAAAATGACCGATTTTTATTTAGATCATTAATCTGATGGAGGGATAAATATGCTAGAATTTAATTCGTCCAAGGATTTAAACCATGATGGAGTGGATAGTGAGAAGTAAGTGATTAGATCCCATTACCTGATTAAAAATGTTTATAAATGTCTGGTCAATTAATAATCTGCTCTTAACTTGTCTTTGAAAACCTTTACAATTGTCCCCACATGGCTCCCACATAAGATTTGATATTCAGTTTGATGTCTCAACGGAAAAACGAGTCGGTAGATCTTTTCCACGTGAGTTGCATTGGTTTTGTCGTAGTTTTTAGTGTGATTTCTTTCCATTTGTAATTGAACATAGGCAATCTTCCATTTTCTGTCTTAAATTCACATGTTGACATATTCATTAGTTTCTCTCTGATATGACGCCAATATGCAATGTTTCTTGTGTGTGATTCATTTTCTACAATCTTTACCCAATCATGGATAGAATCATGATATGGGTACTTCGTTTTGCAGTGATTTTTGGCTGTGTGGATGATGGCTTTTATATCTTTTAGAATGATTTGAAATGATTTGCATTTAATTTTGGTGGGCCCATCATATCTGCATTCGTCTTCACTTTGAATGGGGAGGGGGCTATTACTATTTGGCATTGAACATACCTAGCTCAGCCAGCTCGGTCGAACTAGCTCTCATCTTGCACTACCGACCACCATCTGAATGCCGAGTCCTCTTCATGCAACGCCGCCCTCTTCTTTTGATCTGCATTGAACCTTTCTCCTCCATGACTTTGTGTTGACCCGCCTATTTCTATGTTGGCACTTTACATTGTATGCTCGAAAGTCATGGCAGCCTCAATACACCGAGACCACCCCTTATGCGCCGACTTGGCTCGATTTACCTCCTCGAGTTGGGCGCCATCTAACTCCTTTACGATCGACTCACCTCATTTTGGACTCATCCTCCCACCGCGACCGCATAAGCATCCGAGCCTTTGACCTTATGCCCATGGCGCTTCGCGACCATGGAGGCCCCGCGCAACACTGGGGGTCTCCACTCTCTCTTCACCTTTTGGAAATGCGCCGATGGGCCATGTGGCGGCCCCTCGCAACTCTTCCGTCTTACGCGACCTCGACTAGGAGACCCTCGAGTTGGCCCAACACCTCCGCAATGCGCCTGAGTTATCCTAGCACTCACTTCGTTAAATTTGTAACTTCTGGAGTTACGTGAGCTTTTTCTTCTGTATATTCTCCATCTCTGACATTTTGAGAACTTTGCATTTTCCTGTGATTTTATGGTGCTTGCGAGCCTGAATACCTGGCAGTTGTGACTACATCAGTCAAAATTCCTCTATCCATTATGCTTTAACGAATGTCCATACCCTATTCCAAAGCTCCCATTTTGGCACAGGAAACGAGGATGCAAACAAAGATTGTGGAATTTGGCTTCACATCTGCCAATTGCAATTGCATGAATGTTTGTAAGTAATTATAATGCATTTTCAACAAATCCATTTTGGGCATATCCTGCAATCATTATTGTCCACGATACCACATTTTTTCCAGGCATTCTGTCAAACTGTTTACGTGCCTTGTCTACGGTTCCACATTTTGCATACATGTCTACCAGACATTTCCTCTATCCTTTATGCTTTGATGGATGTCCATATCCTCTTCCAAAGCTCCCATTTTGGAATAGGCTGGTAAACTGATTGGGTTCAAGACCTTTTGTTTGTTGCATATGGTGAAACAGTGTGACTACCTTGTGATAATAACCATGCCTTCTGTATGCTGCAATAATTGTATTGAATGAGAAAGTGTCTCGTTCTTTCACTTGGTCAAACTCTTTACGCGCATCTACCAAAACTCTGCACTTGACATACATTTAAATATGTTTTTTATGAAAAGTTGTGTAGCAAATGTGATTTAATCACCTGTGAGCAATGAACGAGTGGACTATCTTTCCTTGTAAAACCATGCTCATGAAAATACAGATTTGTTAGTTCTTTGCGATCGAACAACCTCCACCTTCCTTCTCCAAACTCCACGTGGAAGCCTTGCGCAAGTCTGGATCCATTTTCTTTTCGCAATGCCTTGAAGTTGCGCCAATGAGTCAGATGGAAGCCTTCGGCGTACAGCTCTATACTTACTTCAAAATCAAATTGAAATTAAAGTTTGTCCATATACGGATGCAGGGAAAACCGATACGAGATATGTAAATGATCTGATATATATAATTAAATGTAATTTCTATAGCATTCACGGTTTCATTGTTTTGTTCCAACAACCTTCATTGCTTTAACATCAATACTTGCAGTAACCGATGTCACGCACAAAACCGTAAAAGATCGCACTAAAGACAGACCACAGTCACGCACAAAACTTTGCGGTGCAGCCAAATGTCGAAAGAAAAAAACAAAGAAGAAAAGCAAAACGGCAAATGATAAAAACTGCCCCCATAGCAAACAGAACATACAAGTAACTGGAGAACTTTGCCATGGTTGGTCACCATTTTCTACACCAATCCCGAATAGTGCATGCGGCCAGATGTCAACGCCCCAAACAAATGGGAGGCACCCACAACTAATTGAAAATCCCAAAAACATGCTATCGGCAATGAGAGGGAAAGCAGGAACCAATGAATAGCAAAAGAAAACAAAAAAATGGCAACACAAACTACAGTTTTAGAAGACTATACATCATCATTAGCAATCGCCACCAACCTCCAAGGCAGGTACTCCTGCTGCAACGCAGCCCTTGTTAATGTTGTTCCGAACGCAGTTAACATTTTCATGAACATTTTCTTTTTCTACCTGAGGTTAACGACTTTACTAAGTAGTATTTAAAGAATGGAAACAATTGTGGTCAGTTCTTTCTATGTTCCTCGTCTTCTTCTATGTTAACCTCTTTTTCTTCATTTAGTTGTAATGATGTTCATGTTTTTTGCCTACGAAAATTATATTGACATGGTCGTACTCGTGCTTCCTTCCAAAAACAACATCTTAACATTACATTTTCGGGGTTGTTCTTTTGTTTAGGCCCTAACTTTTGTGCCCATGGCATTTTCAAGTTTTCTTTATATATTTTTTTGACCTGTCATAGGTTACGGACCTTTTCCAAGTCATTGTGGATAATTGTAATTGAAAAAGTAGCCTGTGGCTATCCTCGTGATAGGATAGCCCCATACCATGTATGTATACATGTGGTGGGGATGCCCAATACCATGTATGTATACATGTGTTGGGTGGGACCCACCCTAGTTAAGGTGTCACAGTTTCACGATTTACATATTATACATGTTTGAAAAAGAGGTGTTGCATGAAGCAGTTGCTTGGAGCAGTGAGTAGGTCTGATGGTTTGTATTTGAGAGATTATGGGTTTGAATCCTCGATTTAAAAAATAGGTCCGATGGTTTGTATTTGAGAGATTATGGGTTTGAATCCTCGATTTAAAAAAATTCTAAGGCATGAAAATGCAACTCTGTCACCAAGATAGATGGCTCCGAAAAAATATATATTAAAAAACAAAAGTGTGTCAATCAATATGATATAGTTCTAAACGAGTATAAAATAACATCTCTATTATAAATTAATTACAAGAATTTAAAGAAAACCATTGATCAATTTGAGAAATTTAAAGCATAGAATTAATTATTTTTACATTAATAACTGCCTATAGAATTGAAAATCAATAAGGTTAAAGATTTGCATGATACAATATTAATTATGAGAATTTACAGAAAACTTTTGATTATTTATAGATATGTAAAATATACTATTTTTTTAATTAAGATTTGATTATAGAATTGAAGATGAAAAGGGTTAAATATTTGCATGGTAATATACCACTAAATCAACACGGAATCATCCTTATTATGTTTGCAATGCCCCTCCAATTCTTGCACCTTTTCTTACCAATCATTTTGGTGGTAGATACATGTTTAAGACAACCCAAGAGAATAGTATCTTAAATTATTTGAACTAAATTGCAGGGACTTGGTTGTAACTCATGTTGTCACGACTTGGCCTTGGTAGGAAGGTATACAAGTCTCGCGATCTGTAAAGCCGACTTATTTCCCGTACCCTCACCAATTAATTTTGTGTTACTATGGTGGAAATTAGTTATCTAAGGATACTCGAACTATATTAGGATAATGCTTATATTAGCTAATTCCTCAAATACATGTATATTAACTTGTCATCTTTATTTGGAAAAAACAAACCTAACATGAAAGGTTTTGTGTGAGACTCACATGTCCAGTATTGTTGCCATTACTCCTTGTTCATTATTGTTGTGAAGAATTTTATTAAGATGATGATTTTATCATGTTCTAGATTAATGGATCATGTTACTATATGTTATTCACTAATGATCATGATTTTTAGTTATATATTACTAACACGTGGATTATACTTTTATGTATCATTGGTAGAACAAATGTGGTGGAATTTTATTTAGCTGATATTGTATAGTCATATTTTTCGTTATGATAAATATATGGATGTTTTATCATGTCAAGCATATTTGAGGTTTTCCTTTAGTATGGAGATAGCACCACTTGGCGAGCATGAGACTCAATGGTAGCACTACAAAGGATGCCAAAACCATTATGACAAACTCTTTAATCTCACCATGTTTAATTTTGACCATTGGTTGTAATTGAGAAATTTGGTTAAGTCTTACATAGGATTTAATTTAATTTCTTTATTATATTTCCCTAACTTTGAGCACCATGGTAAAACTTAATTTAATTCATTGCTCACCTAATATGGGTTTACTTGTGCTGATAAGGTCATTGTGGCTGATTAGTGTTATGGGATATTTTGGGTCTTAATCTTGTTTTAGGGATTTGTTGGGAGTTGTGAAGAAAGTTTGCGGGGATTAATTCTCTCTTTGAAACCCAAAACCCGAATTTGACCTTTAAGGGAACTTTTAAAGGCCTGTTTTGAAAGGTACGAGTTTTATTTACCTCAAATTCCATCCATGAGACCTGATCTATGGGTAGAGGAATATTTTTGTGAACCCAACAATCTTCTTCCCCACTCCACCCTCTCTTTAGTAAGTATCTAAATCTTCTTTCCATGTTTCACATATGTGGCTTTTGGTATTTTGTGTGGATTTTGGGGGTTAAGAGGGATTTTGTCCCCTTTTGCATTTATTGTTTTGGGGAGTGTGGGAAGTAACATGGATGACATATAAGATTTGATTACTTGAAAAGGTGACACATGTCACACTCCCATGGACTTGCAGGATGGAGATTTTTCCTATATCTTGTTTGAATTATAATGTTTGGGGGATTTTAGGTTGAATACTTTAGTGGGGAGCTTGAGAAATCATGGAGATAGAAGATTTTGGATTTGAGCTTGGAGTGTGAGATAGGTCTCATTATTTGGAGGAAGTTTTGGGAGGTCGGGAGTTCCTATATCTCCTTAAACAATAACAGGGTGATAGAGAATTTCGTGAGATTTCCATTGGTACCTAGAACGCGGAAAACATATTTCGTATGCTCAAGATAGAGTCGTTCATAGATTGGTCAATAGAGGAAATTGACCAACATGACAACGACATGTGGTAGAAGTAGAACGTGGGCGTGGAGGAGCAAAAGAGTTTATTTGTGACGCCAGCCTTCGACACTCGTACTCAAGTGTCGTGATCGATAGGATCGATATTTTTCCACGTGGTTGGGTGTCAGGCCACCACATGGGCTGCCACCATAATGATCGGACAGTTATACTGAGCCAACTCAGTTTCCTATTGGCCAACTCGACGAGTTCGCATTGCATGGGCGAGCTAACTATTCCACTTGGTGAATTGATTATTGGCATTGGGCGAGCTCACTCAACTCGGGGATTTGTTTATTGAATATGGCGAGCTCATATTACATTGGGCAAGTTATCATTTAACTCGGTGAACTCAGATTATGTTTGGTGAGTTATTATTGGGCGAGCTCATACAACTCAGCAGGTTCGTTATTCATATTGCATGGCGAGCTGTTTATTACTATGAGCGATCTCATTGGAATTGGCTATCATACTCATGTGGCCTTCGTACATTGCCACCATCCATATCAATACTGGTGAGCTAGCCACTACTCGGCCGTTCAACGAAACAACTCGGTATATCACCGACCACACCACCCACGTAGCAATTCCACCTAAAAGCTCAGTGCAATAGCAAAATGATTATTGCATGGCCAATGCCACATATGGGATATGGTAGTCCGGCCTTTATAAAGGCCAATGCAGGTTTAAAAGCCAATGAATGTGGAATTTTGAAACTCCCACCGGTAACAATAATATGGGGATCCACGTGTATGAGGGAAAACAGTGACGTGTATGGTGGGTCGATGCCGAATCGACACATTCAAAAGGCACAACTCACGTGGATGCTTCAGAGAAATGTGGACTAGTCAAAGCCATAAGGGGAGGCTCACGTGGAGTAAAATGTAGTGGCAGTTATAAGCCTTCATAAGGCTTGCAGCGATGACATGTCCAAATAGCCAATGCTATATTATAACCCGTGCAGTGTATAAGCCACATGGAAGTGGCGATATAAATATTAAAAAAATGTGTTTAAATAACCTATGGTTATATTTAGCCCGCCAAGTAATGGGCATATAAAATTTAACGGTGGTAATTTAATGGGCCTCAAACCCATAACCACCCATGGCAAAAAATAGACCCCTCACCATCATGCCATTATGGATCGACTTGTGTATAATACGACCCTAGGGGTATTTGTAAAAACACAAGTCTGCTCTAGCCTAAAGGCAAGTCTCTCTTATACAAGGCCATAGGCCATAAGGAGTAGGCTTCATATATCACTATTTTGAAGGAGTTAGGCTCAAAATTGGTCTTATATGTAAAAAGGTAAAAATTCCATAATTTCCCTACATTCCTAGTGATATATTTATCTTCCTAATTTGGAGGCATTTCGACATTGTTTCAATGTACGAAAGTCATATCATCTCATGCCTATTTTCATTTTGATATGGGATAATCTTGTTGTATGTGTGTGTGGATGATTGATCTTTATATTTTGATTTGGGATTGGTTTTGGGATCCTTGAGTATTTTTGAGTTCATTCTTTCTTTTGTAAATTCTATCATGATATCCTTTACTTGTCCACTCCATTTGGGATGTGGATTTTTGGAGTGGGAATTTGGTTTAGGAAGGTAACCTATTCTTCATGGCTTCTTGGGGAAGCAATGGATGTTTTCTTATCACAAGAGGATATAATAGAGGTATTTGGCACAGTAGTTGTGAACACTATTGAATATAATACTTGGTGGGTATTTTTGGCACTCTAAGTGTTATAATTTCTGATGTTATATGACGCTCTTTCCTTCCCCTTTCCCACTTGTTCTCAGTGTTTCTTTTTGGTGGATTTAGATGTTGGTTAGTTTTTCATTGCGTTCTCTTAGCTATTCTTGTTTTATTGTTTTGGAAAACCTTATTTTTCCCCTTGGCATTCTTTGTAGCATGCTACACCTCTTTCCCATGGGGGTGGGGGGTGGGGGTGGGGGCTTAATATGCACTTTCTTTAGGAAGGAGGCATGTGATGATGCATGTACATTGGGAGGCATACTAGGCCTTATCTTAGTGGTGCTTGGAGTATGCGAATGAAGATTGGAACTTTTAGTGGAATTATTTTAGAGGGTTTAATAGTTGGAAAGTTACCCAAACTTTTGGGCTGCTTGTTCCCTTATTTGGGAGGCTTCTCCACTTGTATTTTAAGTCAGATATTAACATTCTTGTAAATTGATTTGGGAAGGGAAGGAATGTAAAATGGATTGTACTGGTTTTAAATCTTCCATTGTAGCGTGGGTACAAACTTGTTTGAAGAATTGCAAGTGAAAAGAGATCTTATTTTTCCATGTTATGTTTTAAAAGGATATAGATATATTAATTTTTCCCCTTTTCTATGTTGTGTTGAAAAGAAAACTTGTATAAATATGAAAGAATAAATATTGTTGTCTACATAATAGTGTTATTAGAAAGTAAGAGATCGTGATTGGTTTATAAATGAAAAGGTTGAGTTGTATGAGTGTATTAAGATATTGGACCTACTTGATTTTTAAAACCATTTGCGTCTATGTGAAAAAAATTAGTTATTGTGAGCATGGCGTTTGGTTATTCGCTACTACTTCAATGTTGTAATGGACTAGAAATCGGGTTATCTTTCTTGTAAAGTTTGGTTGAAGAGAAGGAATAAATAAGTTGGGTTGTATCTAGGTGAAGATCTTAATGTGATTAGCCTTATATTGTAAAGTTCAGTGTGATTTTATTAATTTCAAAAGAAATAATTAAGTATATTAAACTTTTTATTTCATATCATTGCCTCATTTTCATAGGGTACATAGCTAAAGAATTTGGATTGCATAGTTTCCCATCTCTTATGGCTTACAAATTTTTGGAACTCCTCCTATAGACATTAATTCACACACTTGGGTACATTTCTAGGAACTCATCTAAGACTATCTTTGGCCTCTTTTCTTATTTTTTATTTTCTATATGGTCTTGGATACCCTACATCCCGATCGGTATTTTACTTATTTATCATTTATTGCTCCAGACACCACCTCCCAACAAGGACATGAGTGCCTAGGTGCGCTATCCCCTCCGAGCACCCCCCGACCCTTCTCCATCTAACTCACTCCTTTTGAGTCTCTTTCATATTTTGGGAATCCTTTTCACTTATGGATCATCCTTAAAGTTTTCAATTATGAAATTAAAACATGGGAAACATATAAATACATAGTTATATGTTTAAAATAAAGGACCAAGCACTAACCATATATTATCATTGCATTATTTTTCATCTAATGCCATCTAAGAGCAGTAATGGAATCCATCTAACACTCATAAAATGGACAAGGGACTGCATATAGATCATAGGAAAAGGGAAGTTCGTTATTCCATCCACACATTTATGTACATTGCTACATCTAGTTCATCTCGTTATCAAGTGAACCTACACAATGGCATTCTAGGACACTATTCTTATACACACACACACACACACTAAAACTACATGGAGTATGAGATGTAGTGCAATTCTCGGTTCTAAGCTCACTCTATCGGGAGACCACAAAGGTCAGTCCAAATCCCCATATTACATCTTTCTATTTTGGATTTGTTGTGGCATTGTGAGTTTTGCAGCTGTATCTTTGTTTTACAAGTTACATGTACCTTGATGATCATTGTGTGACATAAAGATGATCAAAGGGAAAATTTTTTGATACATGTGTGAAACTCTGAAAATCATATTCTGACCATTCGCATAGCTACTGTTATGAGTACAAGTCTTCAATGCGAGGATCCCCTATCTAGTTGTGGGTGCCCATGTTTGGATATATTCCTACAGTCTATAATTTATCTATATCATTACCAACAATATTTAATTCATGTTCAAAGATTTTCCCAGTCTGCATCATTCCTAGATCAAGTAAAAATCAGCTCCATTCCTCTCTCTCTTTCACTTAGGGCTTCATAATTTATTAGCTTATTTCTTGTATCAAATATGTAGTTTAGAATTTATTATCATACATTACTCTGTAATTAGGGTTTTGTAAAATTACATTTTGGATAAATCGTATGGTGATCCCCTATTAAATCTTTCGAACACTTTTGGATCCTCATTTTCTTCTTAGTATAAATATCATATGATCCTCTCACCATGGATATCTCCATCCAATATTTATGGCAAGATCATCCTAATTGTAAGAATAGAATAAATATTTCCTAGCTACTGCTCACATTTCTTCCATTGATCCTCTGGACCATGCATATTAGCAGTTCGTAGTTATGTTTTCTCCACAAATTACTTTCCCATCTGATACTTTCATCTCGCTTTCTTTCTACGACAATGATCCTCCTCCTTATATCCAGGCTCGCATCTTCAACATAGGCATTCGACACACACTAGTTGATAATTGGATTTGGGATCAATATTTGTAATCTTGAACATTTATTCAATAGCTTGGCCTTTCCTAAGATAATATCAGTCTAAAACACATTTCTATCCCTAGTTATGATTCTTCTGCATGCCTGTGGATGGAATTATAACCTTACCTCTCACAATTGGGCCCAAAACCATTCCTACGGTATTCTTTGTTATCAATGTCAAATTCCAATTCAATTTCTTACTTGCTAGCCCATGGCTTCATGCTATACAAGAAGTACTTGTTTACAGTTCATCGGTGCATTAAATTCATACATGATGGCTATGAATATACCATTGTTACTAACTACGACCCATTGAAATATTACGGCCTAGACCCACTCAATACACTTCGTACTCCACTTATATACACCTCTACTCATCCTACATATCTCACTTATGATTATCGACTCACGTATCCTCCTGCCCCTACCATCAATTACTTCTTCTCCAAGGGTCTATTTGTGCATTGGACATTATGTCATTCACTTCATCTCTTCAAGAACAATATGTGTCGGTACCCACTCCTTTCACATGAACCCTTTTTATAAATGATTCTTATTGGCCTCACATCCCATTAGATCTCATTTTATTTGACACTATTTACACACATGATAGTTTGGTTCTGTTACGATTCACATTGGCTAATCTTCTTCATCTTCCTCATTCTCCTCACCTCTATCATGGATATGTTTGCATTACTACTACTTAAGGCCTTGAGTCTTCCACTTGATGGTATTTCTTACACACATTCCTTGTTCCTCTCCATTCACACTTTTGGATAGGAAACTGTTATCCAATTTTTCCCCTCAAGAGAAATTGGACAAACATGACCTTGCACACAGAGAAATGGAGAGGTTGATTCAGTCATGGGAGCTCACATTTGGATTCCAAATTCCAAGTTGCAGACGAGCTTGGAAATCGCAATGCAAGGTCGGAAAATGAGTGGCCAAGGGAAAGCTGAAGTTTTAGACTTTGGGCATTTGGTATTTCAGAGACAAGGCAAGGCAAAAAGGAAACAACAAAGTCCCAAACCCCGAAGTATGAATTTCAGAATTCAAAATTTTAGAGTTTTGGAGATCTCGGTGAGTGCGGGAAGGTGAATAGTGTCTCAGGCCTAAAAAGGAAAGGTCTGAAACCTTGAAAGTCTGAAATTTGGACTTTTGGGTTTCAGAGTTTCAAAGATAGGAAATGACCTATTGGAAAAAGTGAGCAAAAAAATTGAAATCTCGAAAGTCCTAAGTCTAGAAGGGTTCGGATTTTGGAGTTAAAACTTTGGGATTTTAGAGTCAATGAGGTCCCGATTTCAAACTTTCAGAGGTTAGAGTTTCAGGTTTCAGATTTTCGAAACTCTTGAGACGATTTGAGCGATAAACAATGTCAAAGGTCTGAAAGGGTGAAAGTTCTGAAACCCAAAGTCTGAATTTAAGACTTCGAGGTTTCATAGTTTCGGGTTTCGGAGTTTTGGGTTTCGGAGTTTCAAAACTCTCAAGACAATTTTCTGTTGAATAATGCCTCAACTCTGAAAAGGTAAAGATCCGAAACCCGAAGTCTAAATTTTAGAATTCAGAGTTTTGGAGTTTTAGAACTCTCAAGCACTCAAACATATGAAAAGTAGCCTTACTTCCAAATTCAAAAGGTCTAAAGTTATGAATTTCATGATTTTGGAAATTCCATGCATTTCAAACTCTAAAAAAGTAAGATCAATAGTTCACAATTTTTGTAGAATGTAACCCCAACCTTCCGATTGCCATAAATTTTGACTGGGAGCTCGGATTTTCACAAGAAAGGACTTTTAAATGTTGAATATTTTACTCCTAGCTATTTTCCAACCCTTGATATTTTTATCTATGGAAAATGTCAAAAATACAAATGTGCAAGCTTTAATAATTGTAAGTCAACATGGATCAACGTGATAGGTGGGGAAATTAATCAAATGGAATATTTAGGATGCTATCAAGACCCCCCAAAAAGGTATGAAACCTACTCCCAAGGTACTAATTTCTCAAAAACTTATGAATTCATCCATCCCCATCTTTAGATGAGTTTATCCATTATATGCTTCTCTCTTCTTTGGTGGATACAAATAAAATAATTGTATCATTGAATGCAGAGCCTTAAATAATGTAATTTCAACCAAATATTTTGATTCCCTTGGGTTGACACTTACTAAGACAACTATAATATGTTTTACTATGGAAACCAAATAGGTTTATTTGGTTGGCCAAATCAAATATGTTCAAGTTTCCTTAGCTACCCATCCAAAGAAGAAAATAGAAACACCTAGCCTTGTAGTTGATATTATTATAGTCTATGGGAGGAGTAGAGATATTTGTAGGGATCTTCGAGGAGATTTTTAAAAATTGGAGTCTAAGACCAAATATGTAGTATTGATGCATAGATACCTTAGAGGTGTAATTTTGATACATAATAAAAATTTACATGTCTTATATGGTGATGATGAAGGAAGGTTTGATTGCATCAAAGTTAGTTTAAGAACATATAAAGGATTTTAGGGCCCCTAGAACAAACAATGTTTGATTTTATTTGAGTCTAGGTACATGTTATTGATAGAAGGATGAAGTAAATCATGGACGAATTTCTAACAAATTTGTGGAAAGAAACTGACCAATGATGTTGACCATGAGAAGGGAGTGATATCCAATGAAGCTTAATAGAGTGAGATGCTTGTTTCTAATCAACCCCTCAAGATGCATGGTGAGGACTTAATGAGATAATACAATAATTTTTTGTCTTTACCTTTTAGAAAATAAACCATCTTCTATGATGAGATAAAGAATGGGAAAATGTTGGAGTTACTTAGAGAGAGAGAGAGAGAGAGAGATTGGTTTTGTATCCCATAATGATTATATGAAGGTTAGTGGCATTCTTTTTTTTCCGTGTCATTATGTTCATTTACCTTTCAAGAATATGAGACATCACGTGATCAACACAACAATCATAATATCATTTACGAGGGTGATAATGAAGTGGCTTATGTGAATGGAGTTTATTGTGATGAAATGACAACTATGGGAAGCCTTTGGTGGTCCTAATAATTGTGGAAAACCCACCATGGACCAATTCCCAAAATCCACTATCAAATAGGGCATGAAAATAGGGATTAAAGGTTTTTCAAAGGGTGCATGTAGAATCATTACTTTTATGATCTACATGTAACCAAGATATATTTGATCATGACATTATTTGAAATCGATGAGGATAATACACATGTAAGTCACATGTCTTGAGCTACCAATATCTAGGATCCATTCACTATCATGAGATGCACATAAATAATTGTAGATTGAAATGGTTTTGTTTGAATAATTATTTTAATTTTTGTTGTGTTTTAATTTATTGAAATTTTACTTTTATTATTTAAAAAAAAATCCACATTTTTTTACAAATTCCATTTAATTTTATTTTGAATTTTTGTTAAATTTTTACTTATTTCCATTGTTATTATTAGAGGATTTGAAAATAGGTTTTGCATTTTGATTTTAGAGTATTTACGGGCGTAATTCTTATGATTTTAGGAGATAATGAAGAGCTTGAAAAGAAATCTCTTTTGATTAAAAATTGGTCATAAACTATTCTTTCTAGATGAGAAGAACAAATAGGGTTTTTAGATCAGGAATCTCTATTTCATTTTTATATTTTGAGTCCAAGATAGATGTGATGTTTTTACTATTGGAACTACACATTATATTAGTAAAATATAAGGGAGTTACATAGTAAGGGGAAACCAGACAACTCATGGTCCCACAAAACACCAGAAAGGTAGTAGAAAATGCCACAAAGGTAAGAAAAATGCCAACGAGGCACCAAGAGAATGCCATGATGGCTTACATCAACATTCCCAAAGGGCAATAAGAGAACATAACCAAATAAACATTAGGCACAAGTTGCCACCACACTAGGAGGAGGGGGAGGATAATCCTGGGTGGGATGAAAAATATACTGTCTGGTTCGGCAGATGATGGATCCACTTGCCAGTCATCCTGATTGGGATACCACATCTAAAGAGGCACCATAATTCCCCATCTAGGGGGCAGAGATCTAGCAGATTCTACATGGTAGGTGGCAGATATCCCCACCGAGGAGTGCTAGTACCACCTTTCCCCCGTGAAAAGGGCTCTAACCAGGTCCAGAGGAGGATGGGGCAGAAGGGCACCCTCGTAGGGAGGTAGAACAATGGCTTCTTAAACGAATCCTCCTACCCATGCCTGAAGAAGGTGGCCACCGCAAAGGTGAAAGCTGAGGTGGTGGCTATGACATATTTGGTTGGACCCTGCTAATTGTCTATGGCGCACTCCCCTAGTGATCCAGTAGCTCCTGAAGATGTTAAAATTCCAGAGAAACCTTGGTAACTTGAGCTTGTATTTGTAGGCGAATAGTAGACAGAATAACCACCTTGTCATTAGCGAAAAAATTATAACAAAATATGAAACAAAATACAAGCATTAAATAAATGCCATAGATTAGCAATATAATAAGGCCAAATGCCAAGGGAAAAACTCAACATGATAAGGTTGAAACAAAGAGTGAATCCATTGCTAAATAGCTTGAGCACACTTGAAAAATACCAAAAATATGTAGAAAAGACTCAAGCGGGAACAAAAGGGGAAAGAGAAGGAGTAATGCCAATATTGCTAAGTCTTTTACCTAGAGGAAAACCCTGATAGACAAGACTCCACAGAAAATGATTAAATTTGGGCTCCAGAAGAGGATTCCAAGTACGGGAAAGAGGATGAATCCAGGTAGATTGAGTGGAAATAATGCCCAAGTGCTTATTAAGCTTATCCATGGATGGAGAGAAAGGACATAGAAGCTTATAAATCACCAGAGTGTTGTAATGCAGAAAAACAATGTCTTGATTCGATCGCCAGTCCCGCCACCAAACAACTGGAGGTTGGAGGCCAAGTTTATGAAGCATAACATCTAAAAGGAGATCCTAAATTCTACAAATTTAAAGAAGGTTTGGATTGATCAAATTGATTTTTTTTTGAGCTCATGCCAAAGAATCAAATATTTGCGAAGCACCAAATCTAGCATGGTATAAATGTCCTTATGATAGAGGCGAATGGTTTTAGTTTTAGGGGTTTTTGCTAATGGAAGAGTGTTATCCACGAGGATGGGAAACCACTAGATGTTCTATGAATTACAAGAGAGTATAGTTAAAAACCCATCACCAACCCACCTCATAAGAGGCTTCACCTTCTCAAAGGATTTCCAAATACTCTTCGTGACAAAGGTGCCAAAAATATTGACAGGAGAAGAAGTTATTATATGAAAATGTAAGTCAATTCCACTCCATATTTTCTTACCATAAGGAGCTCTAGACTCAATGCAATTCCTTCAAATTATTTTCGAGGCTTGTAGCCCCAAAAGGTAGTGAATGATCCATTTAGCACATAGGGATACACTTTGGTGATAAAAATCTATGATACCCATGTCATCTTGATCCTGAGGAAGACAAAAAACATCCCAAGCAACCCTGTGAAAGCCATATGATATAAAAAATTTACACCAAAGAAATTCCCATACAGGGTTCATTTTAAGACACCTCTATAAAATTGTAGGTGGAAAATACCTTGTGAATATCCCCATAACCAGTTTTAGCGAAAGGTAAATTTGACAGTATTCTAAAACCAAATTTTTGCCAGGTTTTTTGAGCCGGAGAAATCAGAGTTCCAGACATCGATGCACCTTTGACGCACGACAATACGACGTCAATAACCATCCTTAACGCGTGTCAACACAACGTCAATAGATCCCTTTGACGCGTGTCAACAGGGGCTTTGACACGCGTTAAGAAGGATAAGTGACATGCGTCAATTGGCCTCTGTTGACGGGCGTTAATGGCCTCTGTTGACACGCGTCAATGGCCTCTGTTGATGCGCGTCAATGGCATTTGTTGATGCACGTCAAAGAGGCCATTGACATGCATCAACAGAGGCCATTGACGCTTTATTTGGCCTATAAATACCCTCCCACTTGGTCATTTTCTCATTTACACTTTCCGGCTCTTGATTTTTTTGCAGGAATCCCTCATTGTCAAAGATGCAAGCACAACTATAATGTCGACTTCAAATGCTTCCCAACCGCAACATCTAGAAAAAAATGAAGAAGAGAATCTAGTCCAATCAGTAGTGCCTCGTTGCAATGCTAAATTCTGAGGTGAACTTGTTGTTGCTTCCATTGCTTTCCTCCCACGTTGGTTTATAGATGTGACAGGCTAGACATGAGGAGATATAGACTGTATTTTTTATTATTCTTTTTGGTAGTGGTTGAAGCGCATTTTCTTTTCTCCCTGGTTAGCTGGCGGATGGGTGGCATTTCTTGTCACTTCTTAAATGAACCTGTGTTTTCCTGTTTGGCATGAGGCAGTGGGTGTCAGTGGAGTCTTGACTTCCTGCACTGGATCTTATTTTGATTTTCCTTCTTTAATGCGTATGGGCACAAAGAATGGGTATCTTCCTGGTGTAGACGGCTTTCTGCCGTGGTTTTTTTCCGACATTGCCTTCTTTGTGTTTTTTCCTCCTTCCCGTGCAACGTGAATCCAATCTCCCTTCCTCACTTGCTGTTCTTCTGCTTCTCGCCCATTCTTCTATATGGACGTGGGTTTTATTTGTTGTTTCCTAAGGCATTTCGGGTGAAAAAGGCGCACTGCTCCTTCTCATAATATGTAGCCGTGCACTGCTACGCTTCACGAAGTGAAGTAGACATGCTCCCTCCATTTCCTTTGGGTGCCGAGAGGTGTGATCTTGTCGGGATCCACAACAACAGCCTCTGCAACAAGATTTAACCAGCGGCGAGCATGTTGTAGTATGGTGAAGCCTTTTTAGCGCCTCCAATAAGCGTGTCATCCAACTATGTTGTCATATGTTTAGTATCGATTGCATCCTCAAATTCGATTCTCCTTCAAGGTAATTTTTATCAAAATCGATTAAGTGACAAGTAAGAGTGTTACTGGAGACTCGACAAATTTTATTGCAAAGATTCTCTACCGAGACCTTGCTTGTTCTATGATGTAACTCATGGAAGAGGATCTCATAGAGCGCAGATCTGTTCATATCAAAATATTCATGAAGCATGATTTTCTTTGCAATTATATGGGCTTCTTCAACGAGTCACCGAGTTGGCGGGCATAAAGGTTTCGTTGGAATTATCACACCTTACAAGCTAAAGCTGAAATGTTTACACCGAAAGTTTGATGTTGTCCTCAAATTTGATCAAGGAAAAGGTTTATATATCATTACGGTAGATGCCTTTCAGAGCCAGGAGTGATGTAATCATTATGGCAGTTTCTTTGGATTTAGAAGGGCTTTGTCCAGAACAAGCAATGCATGGGCGGGAGAAGACAATCCCTTCAGCAATCGAAGAAACAGCTGCGTGGAGAAACGACGAGGAGGCTCTCAAATGGGCTGCTCTTGAAAAGCTGTCGTCTTATGACCGCTGAGGAAGTCCATTCTCGAGCGAAGTTGCAGCAAAGAACAGAAGTTTCGATATCGGCATGTGGACGTCACCACGCTCTCTAAAGAAACACACAAAAGTTCATTCACGAGTGCACTTGCAGTGGTCGAGGTGGACAACAAATGGGTTCTCACAAAATTGAGGCAAAGAATTGAGTGGGGATCGAGTTGCCCAAAATAGAAGTTCGGTTCGAGCACTTAAGCATCAAAGCTGATGCACGTGTTGGAAGCAGATCTCTTCCCACTATTACTAATTTCATTTCAAACTCAGCAGAGGGATTTCTTAACTACCTGCTCAATTTACAGTCAAAGAGGACAAGTCTCACCATCCTTCATGATGTAAATGGCATCATCAAGCCTTCTCGGATGACACTTCTTCTTGGTCCACCTGGTGCTGGCAAAACAACATTGCTAACAATTTTGGCTGGAAAACCTGACCGCAATCTCAAAACTACTGGAAATGTGACCTACAATGGACACTCATTGACAGAATTTGTACCACAAAGAACATCTGCTTACATTAGCCAGCATGATTTGCACCATGCAGAAATGACTGTAAAGGAAACACTAGATTTCTCTTGCCAATGCCAAGGTGTTGGGTCAAGATATGACCAACTGCGAGAAATTTCAAGATGTGAGAAGCAGGCAGGCATCAAACCAGATCCAGATGTTGACCTCTATATGAAGGAAACAACAATTGAGGGCCAACAGATAAGCCTTGTCACAGACTATGTGTAATTCCCGTTCATCATTGCGGACTATACAATTGAGTTTATGAAGTCAAGGGCATGGCCGTCAACAGAGTTTGGACCTTTAGCAGGCTGAGGAAGAGAATTGCGCGAGTTGTGTTCTTGTTGCTCGAGCCACCAGTCGACGTGCTTGTTGGTTGGAAGAATTATAATCAGGCATGTTAAATCTACTCCTTGTAATAGTTTTCTACCTTCTTTCAGTATCTTGAAATGAATATTCTTTCCTCTTGAATGGCGCCTAGACAAAATGTTTTCGTGATTGTTTAAATCGCTACCTGAATGTGTTGGTTGTTCCTTTAAATCTCGTCCCAATTTCACTTGGTTTTGCTTGGAATGTTCTTTTCCTCTCTTATATCTTACTCTATTTATATTTGTCTAAATGGGCTCTTTGCAATATTGAGTGATGCAATCTAGTTCGTAGGGAAGGAAACATTATAGAGTTTCGTTTGCTTATAGGACTCTCTTTTAAAAGAATTCTGTAATGGTATTTATAATTGAAGGTTTACTATATGGAAGGTTAAGCCTTCATATCTCTATTTGGTTGAATAAATACGTATTTCCTGTTTAGGGCTCTCTTGTTTTGCTAAAAGGTACATTAATAGTGACATTGTGTTCTAAAACTTGTTTAAGCCTGTGGGCATTCCTTACTTTTTGTTTAATTAGAAAATGGCATTAGGGTTTTGTTTTAGAACTATACATGGTTGACTTTTGTACCCAGTTCTAGAGGATGAATAACCTAACATCTATTTTGGCCTCTATGTGTTGAGAGAATTACTATACCTACTTCTGGTTCAAACTCTTGTTTGATTAAAGTAGGGGAAACATTGTAAGTTTTATTGAATGAAATCTCTACAAATTTTATTGAGGGTCGCAAGAAAGCTATTAATAGGCTGGACTGAAACAAAAGTTGTAGGTCAATTCATGGTATTGGACTCGTGAACTCGTTTCTGTTAGATGATAGCTGATTTCGGTGATAATATAATAGGTGGTTTTATATTCATCTGTTTGATAATTGCTAGACTTTTCCTTGATAAGCTCACATGGATCGGGTAAAATTTTCATCTTCTTTACCATTGGTAAGGAGCTCATAGAACTTCTAGGCACTGACCGCACCGCGTAACCTTCCTGATGGATATGTGCGTTGGTTCTTATTTTGTGCTTGTACTCGTGGTATGGTATTTTGAGTCTAGGGCATCACTGGTGTATTATCCACCGTGTATCGAATCCCTTTGTTTTCGAACTCGAATATCTTTTACTTCAAACTTGGTTACTAAAAGTCCCATTTTGTGGTTTTGTTAAGGAAATCAATTTTTATTTTTATTTTAAAATACTTATTGACATTGTCGGAAATATATAAAAATTATTAACGACTTTTGGGTTTAGCCTTCCCTTTTATTACGTAGAGAATTTGACGATTAGGATAAGGTTGTTGGTAGAATAATGGCCCTTTTTGTGTCTCTTTTGTATGCTTTTGGAAGAGTGGATTTGTTTTGTTAACTAGTACTACGTTTAAGAAATCCTATAAGGAAGTGGTAAAATCCTTGGTTAAAACCGAGACTATAGTTGTTTTTCTTTAAGGGCGTCGAACCCATATTACTATGAAGTCTTCCCACAGGGAGAATTGGTTAACGTCGTTTTGTTTCGCGCCTACGATCATCATAATTAGTATGTTTTGTCTTCTCTTGGACCTCTTTAGATGGATGGATTGAGTATTGGATTTCAATCACGTAATCCATAGGATTACATGAAGGAAATATCAACACTCTTGACCTTCTTGTTCCTAACCCATAAGGTCTTGCCTTGGTTTATGTGATTTTGTTCTTCTTGGTTATTTGACTTTCTCCTTGTTGGATGGTAGATTTCTTTCTCATGCGAATAATTTTGGAGTTATGGGTTGTTTTTTAATCCATTTTTGAATTAGAACTTTCCTTTCTTGATAATGTTAAATGTTAGCTTACTTTGTTGCGATGTGTAGCCTTAACATGCTCAATTCTCGCAAAAACCGATTCTAGCTAGTATTTGTGTAGATGGATTATGCGAGTAGATTAAAGGAAAGAGTTTTAAAGGTTTCATCAATGCAACTTATGAAGTTCTTTGTAAAAGTGTTCTATGTGTTGTAAATTGTGTAACATTGCTTGCAAAGAGTTTATATGACCTCTTGCCTTGAATTGTTCGGAGAATTATGTGAAGAAGTTGTTTTGTCTTTTTTTTTGTAATTTGGCTGGTAACTCTTCTTAGTGAGAAATATTATTCAATCTTTTCATTGGCATGAGCATTTTAAAACTCTGATTTTGAGAATTAAGTGTTAATTTAAATCTTTCTAAGACCTTGTATTGATGTGTTATATGTAATTTTAATGGGGTGGCTTTTCCTTATAGAAGTTACCTAAAAGTTTTATTCAAAGAAATATGATGTGGAGGAGATCCCTTGAAAACAAACAATGCCTTAAGTAATTAATAGTGAGACTATCCTTGCAAAGTGATTTTATATAACGTGTTATCCCTAATCGAACTAGTAAACACTACTCTTTTTGGTGAACGCTTAAAACAAAATTAAAGGAAAACAATGGTTAGTTTCTAATAAGATTTAACAAGTAAGAGAAGAAAATTTAGAAACCACTCAATTTATCTCTCGACCTATTTAAAAGTAAGTAGCTTCCTCTTGATAAGCTCTTTCGGTGAAGCCTAAGTAAGAGCGTTAATGATTATGTATAAAACCTTAAGCTCGATTAAACCTCGGTAAGAACTAATGATGTCTCAAGGATGAACTCAATTGACCTCCTTCCTTTAACTTTATCCAAGGTACCTTGTAATTTTCTCTTAAGTTGTTGAACGTGAACCCATGTTGTCATATGGGCATGAACAAGTTCTAGTAGCGTAAGTGTTAATAGATGGCCTTGTGAAATTAAATTACCCATTTCTCTAAATAAACGAATTAAGCAAATGAATGTCTTAATAGAGAAGATTAAAGATGATTACTCAGTGTAAAAAGAATAAACTTGGCTTGGCAAGTTGAATTATACGAATCATATCTTGAGCCTCCTTGAAAACGTAAGCTAAGAATTGCAAGATGTATTTTTAAAATAAATAACCCTCAAGAATATCTCATTGTGGATGGCCCTAACTGTAAGTGTGTTCTGTGGTTGGACTTCTATGTTGTCTTGTCCAAAAGAAAAGTAAATTGTCCTTGAAGGGTGTTAACTTTTCCGTGTGCTGCCTTTATGGCCATCCTTGTATCAAGTTGTTCCACGAGTTAGTTGTATCCTTTGTGTGACGGCTGTTGTGTCGTGATTAGTGTCGAAGCAAGTCAAAAAAATTTATCTTGTCTTTTCTTTGTGTTGTTCGTGTGTGAGAATTATATGGGTCGTTACACTTGGTATCAGAGCATAGGTTCATGCTCTCGAACCTCTGGGCCAGCTTGGAGTGGTGGTGGTGTTACATGACGATACTGCATGATGATGATGATGTTGCATGATGGTGGTAGATATTGGAAGAGTAATGTGCTTTAAGTGTGATGTGATTATTGTCGTAATTGTGATATTGTGAACGCACGTGATGTGTATGTCACTCAGTGCGTATTTGTTATCATATTGATGTGCTGGGGATGGGAGTATTCTCTCTCCTTCTTGTGGATTCTATGAAGAGTTCACGTGTGAATTACTGTTTGTGGCGTGTGAAAAGAATTATAAAGTGGATGACATAGTGTTAGAGCATTGTGGCATATTGTGATATGTGGGTGTATCAATGTGTTGTATGACTAGATTGATGTTAAAAGAAATGAGTTGTATCATGATGTTTTTACCATGTTTTGAAGAAATGTGTGTACCACCTTGTTATGTAGCAATGGATGTTATGTTGTGATGTACTATGTTCATCGTATGTATGATTTGCACAAATATGTAATGCTTCATGTTGTGATTTGGGGTCATACTGTGAGTGTATGAACCCTATTGTGTAGTGATTGCACTTTGGGTGCAGAATGTGGTAAAGTGATGTATTACGCCCTGAGGATGTATGATTGTGATCTACCCTGTATACATACCATACAAGAGACGTTATGGTAGCTATGTGTGTACCACCATGGTGTTAGTGATGTAGTTATATGTTATGTTGTGAGCCTTACACTAACCGACCCTGAGGGAAATCGGTAAACTGTGTATGTATGGAGTGAGAAAATGTGTACCATTGACCAGTCACTCGAGCCGAGTACGAGATAGGAAGTGGAGCCTTACATAGGCTGAAAACCCACTTTTGTTCGTTTGGTATGTGTGGCACTTGCTCAATGGGTGTCATGCATATTGTGTTTCACAGACACCTTAGGCTCAGTAGATGGTGACTTGTACCTTCTTTCTCTCTCCTGATATGGTTGTCATATAGATTCAACCTATGTTATTTTGACTATGTTGAGCCTTGTTGAAGTTGTGGCGAGATGATTCTGATTGAGATGATGACAGTTGTATTATTGATATGTATTTTACGAGCTGAGGCTCGATGTTCCGAGTGCTAGCAACTCGTTGAGTACCCCTTGGTGGCCAGATAAGGCCACACAGTTATCGTAATGTGACATTATTATAAGTTGATTTTATTTGTAAATTGAGCTTTTACTTTATTTGTAAGGACCAACAACTTTTCTTGATTGCCATGCTTTACAATTTTGGGCATTTCCTTGGTTTGTGGCACTAACATGGGGATTTTGATACTAACTATGGCTATTTGGCCATTTATTTTGCTTGATTTTGGGTCTTCTTTTAAATTTGGAATTTTTACCGCCTTTCCCAAGGCTTGTACTTTGCCACTTGGCACTTTGATTGGATTGTTGTGCTGGTTCTATTGTCGTGATGTGTGGAATAGGGTCATAGGATGCACCATGGATTGGTTGGACCTATGGACCCGCTTTGTTGTATGGGGTACGCCCCAAGGAGTTACATATAACTAGCAGGTTGTTGAACCACGTGTTATTATGTCACTTGGGTTAGGAGTGTTTGAACTCTATGTGTCTTGGGCCATAGGGTCAATCGGCCTCCTGAGGGAGGCATAAGAGTTTGAGGAGGCATAAGAGCTTGAGGGAGGCATAAGAGACTTGAGGAGGCATAAGAGATTTGAGGGAGGCATAAGAGACTTGAGGGAGGCATATGATATTTGTGTGTATGGTTGATGTTCCGGGATATATGTTGAGTTATTGTGATGTTTGGTAGTGGTCTTTTGATGTATGTGTTACTCATGTCAGATGGATATGTGTTGTGATGTTGTGGTTATGTCATTGATTCCCTTGTGGACACTATGTACCTGTAGCATGGTTTGGTGTTATGTGAATTTTTCATTGATGCAAATTGAGGAAATGTCTGGTGGATTGTAGTACTGTTTTGGTTAAGTATTTTGGTATGTCAGTCATTGATGTGTGTCGAGTACTATGTTATGTGGACTGTGCCTATTCCATTCCGTATTTGAGTAACCTTTTTGTGGTGTAATACAATCTTGAAGTATATACTTGTGTGCTTGTGAATCTGTAGTGTCTTGTGAACCTGATAGGGTGTTGTGTTAGCAGTTCTTGTTGGGCACCCACAATAAGGAATAAACCAAAACTCTTCAATGATGAAATTTTAAAAGCAATTAAACTAAGAATAATGCTAATGGAAAGGAACTAATGAAATAACAAACAAGAGGGAACTGCCAATCTTCACAGAACATTGAAAGTTAAAATTTCTACCAAATGTCCCTAAGGCTACCTTGTGGCCGTGCTTTAATCAACTAAAATTTTAAACCATAAAGTGTACTTTCTCCTTTACCTGTTCTTGGTTGCGAACCATTTCTTTTCTGCTGTGTTATGTCGCATCGAGGACGATGCTTTTCTTAAGGGGAGGAGAATGTAGTGCCTCGTTGCAATGCTAAATTCTGAGGTGAACTTGTTGTTGCTTCCATTGCTTTCCTCCCACGTTGGTTTATAGATGTGACAGGCTAGACATGAGGAGATATAGACTGTATTTTTTATTATTCTTTTTGGTAGTGGTTGAAGCACATTTTCTTTTCTCCCTGGTTAGCTGGCGGATGGGTGGCATTTCTTGTCACTTCTTAAATGAACCTTTATTTTCCTGTTTGGCGTGAGGCAGTGGGAGTCGGTGGAGTCTTGACTTCCTGCACGGTGATCTTATTTTTATTTTCCTTCTTTAATGCGTATGGGTGCGTGTAATGGGTATCTGCCTCGCTATAGGCGACTTTACTTGCCGTGTGGTTTTTTTTTCCCGTCCCCGCCTTGCTGCATTTTTTTTGCTCCTTCCTATGCAACGTGAATCCAATCTCCCTTCCTCGCGTGCCTGTTTCTTCTGCTCTGCCCATGGATGAGGGCCTGTTAACACTAAAGTATGGACGTGGGTTTTATTTGTTGTTTCCTGAGGTGTTTCGGGTGAAAAAGGCGCACTGTTTCTCCTGCTGGCCGCGCACATGACTACCGGCCAGTGAAGTAGACGTGCTCCCTGCACTTCCTTTGGGTGGTGAGAGGTGTGTTTTTATGGGGATCCACACAATGACTGCAACAAGAGTTAACCGAGCGGCGAGGCATGTTGTAGTATGGTTGAAGCCTTTTTAGTGCCTCCAACAAGCGTGTCGTCCAACTATGTTGTCATCTGCTCGATATCGATGCATCCTCAAATTCGGGATTCTCCTTGAAGGTAATTTTATCAAAATCGATTAAGTGACAAAGAAGAGTGTTACCAGGAGACTCGACGAATTTTATTGCAAAGATTCTCTACTAAGACCTTGCTTGTTCTATGATGTAACTCATGGAAGAAGATATCGTAGAGGTGGATCTGCTCATATCAAAATATTCATGAAGCACGATTTGCTTTGCAATTATATGGGCTTCTTCAATGAGTCACCGAGTTGGCGGGGCATAAAGGTTTTGTTGGAATTATCACACCTTACAAGCTACAAATGAAATGTTTTCACCCGAGAGTTTGATGTTGTTCTCAAATCGATCAAGGAAAAGGTTTATATATCATTACGGTAGATGCCTTTCGAGCCGGGAGCGATGTAATAATTATGGCGCTTCTTTGGATTTAGAAGGGGATTTGTCTAGAACAAGCAATGCATGGGTGGGAGAAGACAATCCCTTTAGCAGTCAAAGAAACAGTGCGTGGAGAACGCGAGGAGGCTCTCAAATGGGCTGCTCTTGAAAAGCTATCGTCTTATGACCGCCTGAGGAAGTCCATTCTGAGCGAAGTTGCAGCAACAGGAAGTTTCAGATATCAGCATGTGGATGTCACCACGCTCTCTAAAGAAACACGCAGAAAGTTCATTCACAGAATTCTGCAGGTGGTCGAGGTGGACAACAAACGGTTTCTCACAAAATTGACAGAGTGGGGATCGAGTTGCCCAAAATAGAAGTTCGGTTCGAGCACTTAAGCATCAAAGCTGATGCACGTGTTGGAAGCAGATCTCTTCCCACTATTACTAATTTCATTTCAAACTCAGCAGAGGGATTTCTTAACTACCTGCTCAATTTACAGTCAAAGAGGACAAGTCTCACCATCCTTCATGATGTAAATGGCATCATAAAGCCTTCTCGGATGACACTTATTCTTGGTCCACCTGGTGCTGGCAAAACTTCATTGCTAACAATTTTGGCTGGAAAACCTGACCGCAATCTCAAAACTGCTGGAAATGTGACCTACAATGGACACTCATTGATGTTAATTTGTACCACAAAGAACATCTACTTACATTAGCCAGCATGATTTGCACCATGCAGAAATGACTGTAAAGGAAACACTGGATTTCTCTTGCCAATGCCAAGGTGTTGGGTCAAGATATGACCAAGCTATGAAAATTTAAAAATGTGAGAAGCGGGCGGGCATCAAACCGAGATCCAGGATGTTGACCTCTATATGAAGGAAACAACAATTGAGGGCTACGAGATAAGCCTTGTCATAGGATCCATGTGTAATGCCCGTTCATCATTGCGGACTATACAATTGAGTTTATGAAGTCAAGGGCATGGCCGTCACGAGTTTGGACCTTGAGTGAGGGCGAGGAAGAGAAGTTGCACAGTGTTGTGTTGTTGTTGCTTGAGCCACAGTCGACGTGCTTTGTTGGTTGGAAGAATTATAATCAAGCATGTTAAATCTACTCCTTGTAATAGTTTTTCTACCTTCTTTCAAAGATCTCGAAATGAATATTCTTTCCTCTTGAATGGTGCCTAGACAAAATGTTTTCATGATTGTTTAAATCGTTTCCTGAATGTGTTGGTTGTTCCTTTAAATCTCGTCCCAATTTATTGGTTTTGCTTGGAATGTTCTTTTCCTCTCTTATAGCTTACTCTATTTATATTTTTCTAAATGGGCTACTATAATATTGAGTGATGCAATCTAGTTCGTAGGGAAGGAAACATTATAGAGTTTCGTTTTCTTATAGGACTCTCTTTTAAAAGAATTCAGTGAATGGTATTTATAATTGAAGGTTTACTATATGGAAGGTTAAGCCTTCATATCTCTATTTGGTTGAATAAATACGTATTTCCTGTTTAGGGCTCTCTTGTTTTGCTAAAAGGTACATTAATAGTGACATTGTGTTCTAAAACTTGTTTAAGCTTGTGGGCATTCCTTACTTTTTGTTTAATTAGAAAATGACATTAGGGTTTTGTTTTAGAAGCCGTACATGGTTGAATTTTGTACCCGGTTCTAGAGGATGAATAACCTCGACATCTATTTTGGCCTCTACGTGTTGAGAGAATTACTATACCTACTTCCTGGTTCAAACTCTTGTTTGATTAAAGTAGGGGAAACATTGTAAGTTTTGTTGAATGAAATCTCTACAAATTTTATTGAGGGTCGCAAGCAAGCTATTAATAGCGGATCAAACAAAAGTTGTAGGTGAATCCATGGTATTGGACTCGTGAACTCGTTTCCTGTTAGATGACAACTGATTTCAGTGATAATATAATAGGTGGCTGTTATATTCATCAGTTTGATATTTGCTAGACTTTTCCTTGATAAGCTCACATGGATCGGGTAAAATTTCCATCTTCTTTACCATTGGCAAGGAGCTCATAGAACTTCTAGGCACGATCGCTCACGTAACCTTCCTGATGGATATGTGCGTTGGTTCTTATTTTGTGCTTGTACTCATGGTAAGGTCTTTTGAGTCTGGGGCATCGCTGGTGTATTACCCACCGGGTATCGAATCCCTTTGTTTTCGAACTCGAATATCTTATACTTCAAACTTGGTCACTAAAAGTCCCATTTTGTGGTTTTATTAAGGAAATCAATTTTTATTTTTATTTTAAAATACTTATTGACATTGTCGGAAATATATAAAAATTATTAACGACTTTTGGGTTTAGCCTTCCCTTTTATTACGAGAGAAGTTGACGATTAGGATAAGGTTGTTGGTAGAATAATGGCCCTTTTGTGTCTCTTTTTGTAGACATGCTTTTGGAAGAGTGGATTTGTTTTGTTAACTAGTACTACGTTTAAGGAAATCCTATAAGGAAGTAGTGGTAAACTCCTTGGTTAAAACTGAGACTATAGTTGTTTTCTTTAAGGGCGTCGAACCCATATTACTATGAAGCCTTCCCACAGGAGAATTGGTCAATAAAATGTCCCACTTTTTGGTATGTTTTGTACCATTATAAACATGAATTTTCAGTTTCATTGATTTTCTAAAGGTAATAGCCATAAAACCGTACACATTCATGAAATTCCACAAACTAATGAAATGTTGTGTTTAGAGTGTAGAATACATGTAAATTTTTAAAAAAAAAAAAATTCAAAAAAATGGTCTTTTTCTTAATTTTATTCATACATTGATTTTTATGTTCTAAAAGAGGAATGACTGTCCTCGGGTGGTTTTCTTGAATGAAAATTTATTTTTTCACCATGAAATTTTAGATATATGTTCAAGATTTGAATTTTGAGGTGCTGTCAAATTTTCATATTTTTAGACTTATATTTTTTTTTAATTAATTATTTAGTAAAAATATTTTCAAATAAATGGCGTACAAATGTTTATGCCAATAAATTTTAAGATTTATATCGAAATTGAATTTTTTTCACGGGTAAGAAGAAGACTTCAAAAATAGTAATTTTAATTTTTGATATTTTTTTGATATTTTTGCTATTTTTTAAATTGGATTGACTGTACGATCGATTGTCCTAAAATACCATATGTTAGCAAAATATAAAAAATAAATAGTAAAACATATTTTTAAAAATGAAAATTATATTTTTAGAAAGCTAATAAAATTATATATTTTTGTTAAAATTTTGTAATTTTATTCATTCTTTAACCCTAATTACGTGGCACCTAAGTGGCACAATTTGGCATAAAATTATCCTCCAAATGAATTTGGCGCCAAAATGTGCCACATAGGTGCCACATAAGGGGTTTCGCGCGAAGGGGGGTTCACGCGAAGGGGGTTCGCGTGAAGGGGGTTTGCGTGAACCCCCCCTTCGCCCGAACCCCCATAAACCCTAAATCTTCCGCCCAAAACTATATAAATATATATATATAACTCTTTACCGCCAAAATTATTTGAATTCAAGGTGTTCGCGCGAAGGGGTGTTCGCGCGAACCCCCATTCGCGCGAACTAGTTTCTTTGTCCTACGTGGCAGTTCAGGTGAAGGGGGTTCACGTGAAAGGGTTTTTCGCGTGAACACCCTCGATTTCCGATCCCGCCCAACTTCTTACTCACGTTTTTGGGACACAAAGTGGGACACAACATTGTGCTTTGACCGGTTAACATCATTTTGTTTCGCGCCTACGATCATAATTAGTATGTTTTGTCTTCTCTTGGACCTCTTTAGATGGATGGATTGAGTATTGGATTTCAATCACGTAATCCATAGGATTACATGAAGGAAATATCAACACTCTTGACCTTCTTGTTCCTAACCCATAAGGTCTTGCCTTGGTTTATGTGATTTTGTTCTTACTGGTATTTTGAATTTATCCTTGTTGGATGGTAGATTTCTTTCTCATGCGAATAATTTTGGAGTTGTGGGTTATGTTTTAATCCATTTTGAATTAGAACTTTCCTTTCTTGATAATGTTAAATGTTAGCTTCTTGTTGCGATGTGTAGCCTTAACATGCTCGGTTCTCGCGAACCGATTCTAGCTAGTGTTTGTACGGAGGGATTATGCGAGTAGATTAAAGGAAAGAGTTATAAAGGTTTCATCAGTGGCAACTTATGAATTTCTTTGTAAAAGTGTTCTATGTGTTGTAAATTGTGTAACATTGCTTGCAAAAGAGTTTATATGACCTCTTGCCCGGAATTGTTCGGAGAATTACGTGAAGAAGTTGTTTTGTCTTTTTTTTGTAATTTGGCTGGTAACTCTTCTTAGTGAGAAATAATATTCAATCTTTTCATTGGCATGAGCATTGTAAAACTCTGATCTTGAGAATTAAGTGTTAATTTAAATCTTTCTAAGACCTTGTATTGATGTGTTATATGTAAGTTTTAATGGGGTGGATTTTCCTTACGTGAAGTTACCTAAAAGTTTTATTCAAAGAAATATGATGTGGAGGAGATCCCCTTGAAAACAAACAATGCCTTAAGAAATTAATAGTGAGACTATCCTTGCAAAGTGATTTTATATAACGTGTTATCCCTAACTGAACTAGTAAACACTACTCTTTTTGGTGGTGAGCGCTTAAAAAAACTTAAAGGAAAACAATGGTTAGTTTCTAATAAGATTTAACAAGTAAGAGAAGAAAATTTAGAAACCACTCAATTTATCTCTCAGCCTATTTAAAAGTAAGTAGCTTCCTCTTGATAAGCTCTTTCGGTGAAGCCTAAGTAAGAGCGTTAATGATTACGTATAAAACCTCAAGCTCCAATTAAACCTCAGTAAGAACTAATGATGTCTCAAGGATGAACTCAATTGACCTTCTTCCTTTAACTTTATCCAAGGTACCTTGTAATTTTCTCTTAAGTTGTTGAACGTGAACCCATGTTGTCATATGGGCATGAACAAGTTCTAGTAGCGTAAGTGTTAATAGATGGCCTTGTGAAATTAAATTACCCCTTTCTCTAAATAAACGAATTAAGCAAATGAATGTCATAATAGAGAAGATTAAAGATGTTTACTCAGTGTAAAAAGAATAAACTTAGCTTGGTAAGTTGAATTATACGAATCATATCTTGAGCCTCCTTGAAAACGTAAGCTAAGAATTGCAAGATGTATTTTTAAAATAAATAACCCTCAAGAATATCTCATTGTGGATGGCCCTAACTGTAAGTGTGTTCTGTGGTTGGACTTCTATGTTGTCTTGTCCAAAAGAAAAGTAAATTGTCCTTGAAAGGTGTGAACTTTTCCGTGCTGCCTTTATGGCCATCCTTGTATCAAGTTGTTCACAGAGTTAGTTGTATCCTTTGTGACGACATGTTGTGTCGTGATTAGTGTCGAAGAAAGTCAAAAAAATTTATCTTGTCTTTTACTGTGTTGTTCGTGTGTGAGAATTATTTGGGTCATTACACAATCCATAGGCAAGATCATCTACAGAATCCCTTGTGCTCCCACATCCATACTATTTTAAAGATGTCTTCCGAATATAAATATTTGATGGATGCGTGTGTGTTTATTAGGCTTGTTGACATGCCCCATTTCGAAACAGATCTGGATATTTTGAATTACCTTCTCTCGTATTACAATACAGAGGATGAAATTTTTTATGTGACTCTGAATGACGGCTGAATGTTTCAATTCAGTATCGAAGAAAATGACATCCATCGGTTTACGGGCCTTCCATTGAAATTTACCAATTATTCTGACGAAGGAAACACTCTGAAGAAGACAAGAAATATCTCAAATCAATGTTTGGTTTCCATGTTGATTGTAAGTATAATTCATTTTCATTCATCATTTTTATTGTGATACAATTTGGTGTTATAAATTTATATTAATTCCCACTATTTGGCATTTGCAGCTCATGTCAATAAATCCAGGGTGGTGTGGATACGCATAGCAATTACACACCACTTTCTTCTATAGTGATTTCATTTTTTCAATCCGAAATAGTTATGCGGGGTCACCAAATAGATATACCAAATCGGGCCATTGCATACATAGTTGCCGCTATCTAAAAACAAAAATTTGATTGGTGCACCTATCTATAAAAAAATAAGAACTGACATAACAAATTCAAAGCTTTCGAAAAAAACTTTGTCATTTATTCTACAAACTATCTCCTCAAATTCTTAATTAATTACGAGGCACTTTTAAATTTAAAAGACAAACAAATTCTTTACTTGCACTAACGAGGAGTTGATGAAGTTGTCAATTCCATTTGAAGAACAATAGTTATAAACTATTTAGTTTGTATTTCAATTTTGACCTTACCTCAATTACCTTTATTAACAATTTATAGTTTGCAGATAAGATATATTGAAGCCCTTCCCCAAAAAGGCGTTATCAAGACAAAGAGGCTAACAACACGTTGAGGCTTCGGGAGACTCCCAATCTGAAATGGAAGCTCACTCCTCTCCGAACCCTCAATAGTTTGAACTTGTTAAATGCCAGAGAAGTAATACCTTCTCATATATTATTTACAAATTCCAAATTTGTATTTTTATTTTCCAATTTAAATTTTAACCAATTGAATTGACATAACATTTAATGTTGATGACATTGCAGGGACTTTGGACCATACTTGTGTTTCAGAAACTCAACCTTCTTCCCCAACTCACTCCATATAGTCACATGCATTTGTATCTTCTGAACAACCACCAAATACTACTCCTACACGGCCACCCTTAGCACCGCAAAAAACTACCCCTTGACAACAAGGTACAACTTTTCAATACTACGTTTAATTTCGTAGTTTTGCCTTTTGGATTGTTTTCTAGTTTTTCATGTTTTTCTTGAAATTTTTAGCATATTACAGGTCATATTCAAACAAAGCAAAGACCGACCCCCTCAACCAATAATTTTTAAAATGCCAACCAGAGGAACAGTGAAAAAGAACATTGGTAAACGCGTGCCATTGCTCCACCCTACACTAAAAATTGCTGCTCATTTCAATTCCAATGCTCTCACTTGGTGGCTTGCCCTGGCAACGGCATATCGGTTTTGAACAATATAAATTTAGATGAAGATTATTTGGGCATTGATAGAATGACCCAATTGGTTTTTTCAATACCCATGAGATGATTCAAGGACAACGGTATACTTGATTTCAACATGCTTTACAATATTGAATTACATTTCAATTTAAATTTATTTATCTGAATCTTGATTAATTTGATCACAAACAGGATCAGGCCACCCAAAGGAAGAAACAAGTAGCAGTTGATCTAGCTGAAATCCCCCATACTTCTCCAACAAGATCATCTTCATCAGATATAGATAGTGAACAGTTGCTACCTTTTCCTTTGGAAAACTTAATTGGTTATGATTGTCAATCCCATGTCAGTGAGTTTATTCTACCTCATATCAATCAGCTCATAGAATGGCAGAGAAGGGCTAAATTTCTTATCAATGAGATTATGAATTGTTTTGAACATTATTGGTAAAGAGATAGTTTATACGCTTTCTGAGTCAGAAATCAACTCATGAAAATGGATTCCTTACTTACCCAAGTAAGAAGTGGGACTGTCATGTATAACATAACTATAAAGATGACATTTTGGATAAGACATTAAACAAATTGGAAAATATTAGTGTTGAGGCCCAGGCATATTTTAACAAATGGTCTAAGGACAAGGATCTGGTAGCAATTGCAAATGCTGAGAGAGATAGAGCGGTTGTAAGTACTATCACTTTCAAACAATCATTCTTGTTAATTTGAAATTTTCATTTTTTAGTAATATGTTGAATTGACATTACTCTTTTTGTGCAGTTGAAATATGAAAATTTGAAGAGTCAAGCAAAGGTATTCCAAGTTCACTTGGAAACAGCGAAGAACAATTTATCCGCAACTAAGAATTTGAAGGAAAATATTGTTTTGGTTAACAAACAAAACAATACACTAAAGCGGATAATTAAAGAGCACGGCTTCAACCCTGAAATATTATTCAAAGCTAAGGCAACAGCTGATCCAAATTTGTTGTCGCATGGAGATGCAACAAATCAAGAAGAAAGAATTTTTAAAAATATGGACAGTGTTGTGGAAGATCTTATAAGTTCTGGGGTTATTTCTTTGTTGGGAAAGGGGTATAACCACGGGGAAGAAACCATTGGTGAAAGGAGCACAGAGTCTATATTTGAAAATTTGTAACATTGAATGTTGTGGTCATGGTATTTGAATTTAATTATATGGATTTGATAGCCTTTTAAAATTTGAAATACTATATAATATTTAATTTTGATTGCATATGGATTTGATAGAATTTTTAGATTGTATATGGAGTTTATGCTTTTTGGTTTACTCTTAATGGTGATTGCATTAGATAGGGATGAATCATGATGACGTATGTTTCTTGTTTACTTGGATTATCATGAATTGTATGTGGACGTAGATGATGAATGATATAGATGGATATAGATGATGATGAATGATGATAATGATATGATATATATGGATGATGATCAATTTAATGTGGACGTAGATTTAGCTTCAAGCACGATAATTCTTCTTCTCTATACTTGTAATGATATGATCATGATGTCATTAGAATGGATATAGATGATAAATAAATGGAATGTGTTAAAATGGATATAGATGACATTAGAATGGATATAGATGAAATTAGAACGGATATACTTGTAATGATATGATTATGAATTGTTTTAAAAAATGGAATTGTTTTAATAAATTTAAATTAGATAAATAATTGTAGTGTCAGGACTCAGGATTATGATAATGATATGGTGATGATATGATATATATGGATGATGATGAATTTTATGTGGACGTATATTATAAATTGTATAATGTATCGTGGATTATGAATTGTATAGTATAGAAATATCTTCCTCTGTAAAATTCAATTGTGTCATTTTATCCCACAGTTAAAAAAATAAAAATAAAAAATAAATTAAACATAATTGTAAGAGATCAAGAAAGAATCATCATTTGGTGAGAAATTAAACATAATTACGAAATATGATAGGGTTTAACTTACCTCTAGTGTATTAGATTGTTGTGAAATCATCACTGGTAATGTGCTAGATCTTTGTTTTAAGAAAACTCAACATGAGAAATGGATTAATAGATATATGGGTGAGTTGCCTGACATTGTTAGTTCAAGAAGTACCAGCTTCCTCGGATGGATGTCAACCCATGCTTTCCAAAAACATAAAAATATTGTATTTAAATAAATGTAAATATATAGACATGTAACATCTTTAATAATAACAAGAGCTGAAAAAATGTAAAGTAACAAACAATAAGATTAATGTAAATATATAGACTTGTGATAAATGTAACTACTTTCTCATGTTATTGTTGATGTGTAATCACAACTCACCCCCGATTTTTTGCAGCACGATAGATTATACATGTTAGTGTGATTGCATAATATGGAGCTTTTCCCAAAGTGTGGGACTTTAGAATCGTGAAAGCCCTCCGGATGAAAGCTGTTCCTATTCCTCTATTTCGATACACACGCTCAAATTTTAGAGGATATATCTTAAAATCTACTCTAACTTTCCAAAGAGAAAGGGTTGAAACGATTACAAGAAATTAAACCTAATTTAAACGAGGTGATGCACCAAAAGGAATGCTTAATAACTTGTCTTGCATGGAAATGAAAGTGAAAGAATATTGAAGAGGATGAACATCAATGTAACGCCGCATTAACGACGACGCCACGCTTACGACGCCGACGATGATAACGCGCCATGAACAACCAACCCGAAAATGCGATAATAATTTTTTTAAAAGTATTTGTACCTGCCCTTGACGGACATCACAGGTTTCATACTTTACATTTGAGGTATTATAATTGTAACCCAAAAGGCATTTTATTAATTTAATCATAATTCATTTTGCAATTCAACCGAAACCATGTTTCGAGTTGTTTTCACATGGCTCCGAGAGTTTAGTTTATAAGCATATATCGCCATCGAGGTTAAATAGATGGTCGGTTCTTATTTTAAAGGTAACATGTTAAATATCTATATCTTGATCATAGCGCCTATCCAGGAGTGTTAGGTTGCGAAGAACAAAAGGGATACAAACAAGGTCATACCATGGTGTGCGTAAGAACTACTTTCCGTCATGAGAAAGTATGATTTCCAGGCATAATCTCTCTTATGTCAAGCCCGTAAAAAAAATGGAATCAGAGTGAGGCCAACATCATGCTTCATCCACATCGTCAAGGACACGTTTAATAAGTAAGAAACCATACCAAGGATTTTCCACGTGGCCCATGTCACTACGTGGGAACACATAATACTATTAGCTATTCCGCCACCAAAATTAAGTGTTTGTACATATTGTCTTATCCAAAATTAAGGGTTTTGCACACAGAATTTTTATATAATGTGCATGCAATATTATGGAAAAGGGCTAGCTAAGTGCTACTTTACTGACGGACATTGGTAAAAAGGGTGTTGACCCCCATGTTAACACTTTTCTTACTTATTTCCAAAATAACTCCACTCACCCACTAACCAACAACTCGCACTCATGAAGATTTAGAAGATCACTTAAACAAGACTATATCCTTGGCATACGTTTGGAATTTAAAAAAATTAAATGCATAAGAGTCAAATAAGGGGGAAAAAGGCGTTTTAACCCATGTTTAAATCTTTTTTGGATTTGGGGCGGTGGTCCTCAACCACCACCGGTGTCATAATCAACAACTCCCTACAGCGTGCCATGTTATACCCATCTTGAGCCACTCAATCTCAATAGATTTACAAATTTATTACTAACGAGGACACTACAAATGCCCTCTTGTTTTCCCATTGACTGGCCGCGTATGAAACTCACGGGGAGGAGGTAAGGAAGAAGGTTATAGGTGCGTGGACGAGAGGGTGAAGATTATAAAGGAGCTCCAGGCGTGTGGGAAGGGCATTTTTCCTCCATTTCATTGGGTGCAAGGTGAACGTGGCGAGATCGAGGGCGGTGGTGCTGCATGGTAAAAGCAAACTTGATCCGCGATCGCAACAAAGGAGACGTCTCTCCTTCTTTTTTGTGATTTCTTTCATTATGCATTCTAGAGCGGGGCGAGGGCACAAGAAGGGAGAAAATGCCACAAGTTTTTTTTTTAGTTTTGAAAGCTTTGTTAGAGGGTGGGAGAGATCCAAGGCCTGGCAGGGTCCAACTATGTTGTTATCTCGTTTAGAATCGAATGCATCCCGAATTTCGGGTTTCTACTTTCTAATCATCGAACATACAACATTACCGATAAGCAACGACAGATTCTTGAGCTGGTCTACTCACCAAGACGTATCTCGCTCTCAAAAATGACCGTCTTGGTGCTTTGATAAGCACTTGGTATTCATTTGAGTCTTCCCATACAAAGTATGATTAGAGGAAATATTCCACGTATCGAACCATAATCTAACTATAAATGATATGTTAATTTCACCTCGCCTTGCTGAAAAATATCAAATGCGGAAAGGTTTCATACTTTGCAAGAGGAAAGCAAGAGGAAAGCAAGAATTTCTAAATTTGGCATAATCTCCAAATTTAATTTTAAAATGGAGACATGTATCTTGACAAGTTGCCAACCAAGGCATGCGGCTAAGAAATGGCATCAATTTCTTATTCAAGCTGCCTTGAGACTTGGAAGATTTCATAGCTTAATCAAATTATATTACCTTTTGACCATGTGAATCAAGATACGACATTCCAGTTACAAAATTTCATTTTCTTTCAAATTATGTGGTCCTAGTTGTTAACATCAAAACGTAAGTTACATGAAAAAGGAAATAGGGACAATTTTAGAATATGACCCTCCATAAGCGTAAGGGAAGGTCTTTAAAAAAATCTTGTATGGGTTAAATAAAGCAAAATAAAAATTGCACATGAAACGTTTAAATTCAGACTAAGATCAGACTCTGTTTAGTTATAAGTGCTTTTGGCACTCTCGAATCCATAATCTTAGTTATTTAATTCCCCACTTAGACCAAAGGAGAAAGGTTATATTTATGCACCCGTTAAGATCTCTTTCTACATATTTTAATAGGGACATTTGTATGGAATTTCAGGTGAGTTTGATCTCCATTTACAATTTTGCAAATATATTTACAATGGTATCTTAAATGAAGAAGCATAATAGAACTAGAGCCTAGATGATTTCATGGTTATATTTGAAGGCTATTTAAAAACTTAAGTTATTTCTCCAATAATACAAGAAGGGGAATTACACTAACATTCCACTTTTCAATACATATTCTTTTAAACAACAAAATGAGATCTAACATACATATTCTTTTGTAATTTCTTTCCAACATTCCACAAGAATTCAAAAACATTTCAATGAATTTTTAGAGTAAGAAAACTAACATCTCAATACAACTTTCCTTCAATATTTTTTACAAGACTTTCTATTTCATGTGGAAATAATTTTGCAATAATGGAAGCTAGAGAAAACAAGGCAATATTACATCTCTTTCTCCACTCAAGGTGGGTAATTACATGATGTTTTAACATTGTCAACAACAAGGTTCTTGTGCTCCAAAGTGTTCTTCATCCATGCTCCAGTTCCAAGTAGTTCAAATCACAACCAAGATAGGGGAGAGGAAACACTCTCCTCCCAACCAAAACTCAATGGAGATGAGAAGAAATCTCCTCCATTGACCCCGAGCCCCAAACACAACACAATGAAGGGTGGTCTCCAACTCAAGGCAACAATACATGCTTCCACAATACAATTTCTTCACAACATTCAAGCTAAAATAGAAGAACAAAGAGACACACAAATAACACCAAACATTTCACAACAAGGCTTGCATCCAAGCCAACAAGAGAAGGAACTATGGGAATGTTTTCCTTATGCCTCCCAATTGAGATGAGATGCCCATCCAAAACCCTCCACAATAAAACACAAGCCCCTATGACTCTTATGCCTCCCTCAAGTACCACATTTCCTCCCATACTCTTATGCCTCCCTCCTCTTATGGCTCCCTCAAAGACAAGGTAGAATGTAAACATTCTTACCCAAGATAGGCATCCCTCTCAAAATCCCTCCACAATATCCTAATCTACTCTTATGCCTCCCTCATGAGTATTCCCATAGACCTCTCCTATACTACACAATAAGCATTCTATCCATTTTTCACAATACACCAAAGTAAACATGCATTTTTCACAATTTTAGCATAGAAGCAACAATAATATGAAAGCAAAACAAAGGAGAGGGTTTCCTACCTCTCCATTGGAGAAGCCTAAACCAAGAAATTTGTCCAAGCTCCTTCCCAAATCAATCCAAGCATGCAAGTCCAAGCACTCTCTTTTTCTCTTTCTCCCAATTCTTTTCTCTCCCAAAAATAACAAAAGAGAACTCTTCAACAAAACAAAAACAAAACTCCAACCCCCTCAACAAGAGAGGAAATTTCTATAAATAGAAAAAGGGGAGAGTGAGGGTGATGTGGCTCCTTGTAGGATGCCACATCACACATCCTCAAGACCACCTCCCTTTAGTCAACTCAAATCCCAAAACACCATAAATGGGTGGTTGGGTTGAATGACATCTCCAATCCACATCCATCCCTTCCCATGTGTCTTAAGGCACAAATAAATGCAAAATGAAGAAAAGTGCACTCCAAAGTCATATTTCTCTTCCCAAAACAATAAATAACCCCCTTTTTGGCTTCCCAACCCATAGATATGGTTGGTAAGGGTTTTAAGAAGTGTGGGACAAGTTCAACTTGTCCCACAAGTCCCCTAAAGTTGCCCTCAATCTCAAATTCGAGATTCAAAGAACATGGAGTGGTCAACACTCAAAATCAAGCATTCAATACAAGAGGACACACAAGGCTCAAGGAGCCAACCATCAAAATTAATTACACCCACTTGACTTCCCTCCAAAACTTAAAAAAAAAATTAAAACAAGATATTACATTAATCTAAACACACTTAGCAAAGTAATTTAACAAAAAGACATTACAAAAGAAATCACCTACTAAAGCAAGTTAAAAAAGTAAATAAAATTCTTACCCCTTGGTCACATTAGAAAATTTCCCCCTCATGGAAATTTTCTTAACACATACAAGAATAAAGGTAACACAATACAATTTACTAGTTGCCTTGACGACCAATTGTTGTAACCACCCGACATCCTGTTGTGTTTGGTTCCCAATCCCCCTCATGGTTGTGATCATGCTGTGTTTCCTACAAAATGCAAAATACCTCCTTCGGCCTTGCGGCCATGTCAAAATATCCAAAATAACCATATGCATGAAATTTACTAACATCTATACGTAATTCAATCAATCATTATTTCTAGGTCTAAATCACAACTTAATTATGCATTCCATCATTATCCAAAATTATAGTAATGTAATTTCAACAACTACATTCTACTCATCATGGCGAAGAAATCCAATGTTAGAACACATGCAATATATCCATATAAAAATAATATCAGTATCCAATAGTCTGTCCATGAGTCAATGTAGATCATACTAAAAACAAAATCCAACCATAATCCAAATGCATCTAGTCACAAAACATCATGCTAATCAACATAAGTATAAGTCATGTCCATATCTAAAGTCTGCATAACTCAAAATGATAATCAACTAAGTGTCGTAGGGAAGTGGGCATTACATCCCCCTCCCCTTAGACTAGACTTCCTCCTGGAAGTCACTGAAATAAGTGTGGAAACTGAGCTCGTAATGATGTAGCATCCTCCCAAGTAGCAGCAGTCTCATCGTACTGTCCCATTGGACCCGAACCTGATCAATCTCTCTGCCGCGAAGGCCCAGGGTCCTGCGATCTAAAATGCGCACGGGCTCCACCATCACCTGCCCCTGATCCTGCACCTGCAATGCAGTCCAATCTAGCACATGAGAAGGATCAGAAACATATCTCCTAAGCACAGAAACGTGAAATACATCATGGATGCGTGATAAGCTAGGTGGCAGTGCTAGACGATAGGCTAAGGGGCCGAGGCGCTCCAAGATCTCAAAGGGACCCACAAATCTAGGAGCAAGCTTAGAACCTTTTCCATAACGGATAGGGCTCTTATGCGGTCTGACACGAAGAAACACCTTCGTGCCTACCTCAAAACTACGATCTGTCCTATGTTGGTCTGCATACTTCTTCTGTCTATCCTGTGCCTCCTGCAATCTCTGCCTGATCAAGGTAACCTTCGCGCTCCATGTCCCGTAATAATGCTAGCCCAAGGAAACCACGTTTTCAATCCTTTCCCAACTAAGAGGTGTCCCGTGCACTCTCTACCATATAATGCTTGAAAAGGAGCCATGCCTATAGAACTCGAAAACTATTATTGTAGGAAAACTCCACTAAATACAAATACTCCTCCCATCTCGATCGATGATCCCTCACGTACATCCCGAGCATGTCCTCCAAAATCTGATTCACCCTCTCTGTCCCATGGCCCATCTGCTCTCTGGTGATAAGCTCTGCTGAAATTAATCCTCGTTCTAAGGGCATACTTTGCATGGTGGTCTAGAAATGGGAGGTGTGTACAAAGGGTCGCGGTCGCAAATGATCTTCCGCGGAATCCCATGTAGTCTCGACAATCTCATCAAGATATACTCGTCTTCTGCACTCAAGATATAGGTGGTCTTCACTGGGAAAAATGGTCTACCTTCGTCAATTTATCCACCGTGACCATAAAGGCGTCGTGGTGGTATCTCGACGTCGGAAACCCAACAATGAAATCCATAGAAATGGTGTCCCACTTCCACTCCGGTATGGCATGAGGATAGAGAAGGCCAGTTGGATGCTGATGATCGGCCTTCACCCTCTGGCACTCTAAACAGTGAGATACAAATGAGGCTATGTCTCTCGAAGTCCTCTCCAAAAATACAACTGTCTCAAGGTGGCATGCATCTTCTTCACCCCGGGATGGGCTGAGTAAGGTGCACGATGAGCCTCTGTAAAAATTTCATGTCTCAAGCCTCCATCTCTAGGAACATATATTTAGCCTCTGTGGCTTGAGAAGGCCATCTCGCCTCTAAAGAAAATCCATCAAATCTTCCCTCAAGGGGTCTCGAGACTCAATCACTTGCTCTGGCACAGCAAGGTAGAAACTATCCCGAGGAAGGCTGCTGCCCCAAGATCCTACTCCACAAATCATGTACCACTAAGGTGGCCATAGCCACATGTCTCCGCCTACTCAAGGCATCTGCAACCACATTCTCCTTCCCTTTCACATGTTATATCTCCATGTCATACTCACGAGTAACTCCATCCAACGCCGCGACGAGCGTTGAGGTTTGGCTGCGTGAAGAGGTGGTGAAGACTCAAGTGATCTGTCTTGAGTGTAAATCTCTGGCCAAGAAGAAAATGTCTCCACCGCACTAAGGCATGTACTACTGCTGCAAGCTCAAGGTCATGGGTCGGATAATTGAGCTCATAATCTTTGAGTTTGCGGGACTCAAAGGCAACTACTCTACCCTCCTACATTAACACTCCTCCAAGTCCTGCCAAGGAAGCATCTGTGCATACGAAAAAATCTCCATGAGGATCTGGCACTGCAAGAATAGGTGCTCTCGTGAGGCACTCCTTCAGTGTACTGAAGGCCTGCTCACATCTATCTGTCCATACAAACTTCTTCCCTTTCCGCTGAAGAGAAGTGATGGGGTGCACAATTCGGGAAAAATCCTGAACAAACCTCCTGTAGTATCCTAATAGACCCATGAAACTACGCACCTCGGTCACACTAGTGGGCGCTGGCCAATCCCTGATGGCTCGAATCTTGGAAGGATCAACTGCGATACCTTCCCCTGAAATGACATGGCCTAAATACTGCACCTCAAGTTGAAAGAACGCACACTTCTCCAGAGTTCTCGAAAAGGCGCTTTCGCTCAAGACACCGAAGAACCTGGCGAAGGTGCCCCTCGTGCTCCTCACGTGTGCGTGAGTAAACCAGAATGTCATCAAGGAATATGAGCATGAAGTGATCAAGGAAGGTCCTGAATACCCCATTCATCAAACTCATAAACACTGCGGGGGCATTCATCAAACCAAAAGGTACCACTGTGAACTCGTAGTGGCCATATCTCATGCGGAAAGCTGTCTTGTGAATATCTGTCTCCGCAATCCTGAGCTGATGGTACCCTGACTTAAGATCTATCTTGGAGAAAATGGTAGCCCCCTTCATCTGATCAAACAAATCGTCAATGCGTGGAAGGGGGTAACGATTCTTGATCGTTACCTTATTCAACTGACGATAGTCAATACACAACCGAAGAGATCCATCTTTCTTCTTTACGAAGATAACGGGTGTACCCCGAGGGGATACACTAGGACGGATTAGGCCTTTCTCCGAATGCCCTCAAGCTGCAACTTGAGCTCACATAACTCGGAGTACTCATCCGATAGGTGCTCGTGAGATAGAGCTCTGCGCTGGAACTAGATCTATATGGAAGTCGATCTCATGTGGGGAGGTAATCCCGGTAGCTCCTCAGGAAACACATCGGTGAACTCGATAAGATGGGATGATCATCGAGGAAGGTCCCCACGACTCATCCTCACGATCTATCACTAAGCGTAATAGCATACAACCGCAACCCCATCACACACACCGCTTAAGCCGCATGCATGAGAGATGGTGCAAATAAAACAGGTCTCTTAACCCCCGATAACACTAACTCCACTCCACGATCATCTATGCAAGCAATAGTCTTATGGTAACAATCCACTCTAGCTCAGGAGCGAAAAACTAGTCCATGCCTAAAATGATACCATAAGATCCTAATGGAAGGATCCGAAGATCAGAAGTAGTGGTGAAGGGTCCCAAATTCACTACACACTCCTTGACTAAGGAGTCTACAGAAATCTTGGCTCCAGAAGCCATCTCAACATCCCAACTACGGCCCTGCCTAACTTCCACCAGCCTACAACGCTCTACTAAGGATGGTGCAATAAAAGAATCAGAAGAGCTAGAATCAAATAATATAGAGGTGGCGATACCACCAACACTACCTGTCGTCTCAATCACGGTACTCGATGCTCACTGGTGGTTCTAGACATTGCGTAGATCCGATGACTCCGTGCCATATCTCCAACGGTAGAGGGCTCGAGCTCATGTGTCTCACCCTTGGTAGGGTTATGTGGGAAATCTCTCCAAATATGTCCAACAACTCCGCAACCATAAATCTGCTGGTCCTCTCCGGTGGGAAGGAGCTGCCTCAGGCTGGTACTCTAGATGATCCGAGATACAGATCCCGACGATCCGGCAATGGATCATGCTGAGGTCTCTGCGATGAGCTCCTACCGACCGAGCTCTCGGTGCACCTCCTTGCTCCTACGTGTCTGATTGGACCCCTAGGAGGAGGCCCCATACTACGTCCTCTCTGTGCATCAAATCTCTCGAGGAGGTTGGTAAGGTGGGCGGGTCTGCTGCCGCTCTCTTCTTTGTGGTGGCCTAAATGAAGCTTGCCCTCGAACTCTGTCCACCCTGGTGGAGGAGGAACCCGACCCCTTCGACCTACTATCCTGCATCTCTTTGGATACGGCTCGAACTCTATCTCAGCTGCTGTGTCTTTCCCCATGTCTCCTCTACAATATAGGCCTTCTCCACGGCCTCTGCTAAGGTCTGTGGGTAGTGAATGCGCACGGCGCCGGCTAAATCAAGTTCGGGCCCGGATGAACACCAGCAGTGAATCTGCACTGCTCATCCTGCATATAGTCGACGTATTGAGTAGGTCCAAAAATCGACTCTCATACTCAGCTACTGTCATCGATGCCTGACGGAGGTCATGAAACTCGTCTATCTGCCGCTGAATAAATCTCCCCGGTAAATACTTGCTCCTGAACCGCTCCTCAAACAGCTCCCAGGTAATCGTCTTTGAGTCAACATGGAGCTTCTGCTCCTCGGTCCTCCACCAGACTCCTGCTCCATCCTTCAGAAGATGGATCGCAACACGAGCTTTCGTGTTGCTACTACAAGGACAGAGCTTGAAGCATCCGCTCAAGCTCACCAACCAGGCCTCTGCCTGAAAACCGCCTGTATCACCCGAATAGTGAGATGGTCATAGCTTCAGGATCTCCCTGATATGGTCTGCAGCTGACGTATGATGACTCCTAGATCTCTCTGTATTCTCCTCGCTCTGTCTAGGGCTCCGAGACCTGTCCCTATGTCCTGAGATCCTGTCCCCATGTCCTCTCTGTGGTGACTCTGCCCTAGCCGACTCTGCACGAAAATTCTCTACTCTGTGCTCCTCGCTGTGTCGAGGGGATGCACAGGGAATCTGCCATGGCTCCAAACTATGTCTAGCAAGTCGTCCTCCCAAGGGCTCTCCGTGTATAGTGGCATTGACATCCTGGAGTGTCTGCAAAATCTGAGGCAGAAGGGCTGCTACGGCCTGCTCTAGCGGTGGTATGTCTAGGTCTATGTGAAGAGACCCCTCGCCCAATCCGCCCCCTGCACAGATCAAGGCGAGAGTTAGTTCATCGTTCTAGGTCTTGTATCAGTTTTCTAAATTTGCTTTGTTTACTATAATTATCAACATTATGGTTTCATATTTTAAAGGTATTAGCTCTGTACTAGTTTGAATGTTCCTGTTCTGCATTTTCCTGCGTGTGCCCAAGGGTCCCAGCTTCGAACCCCTGGCTCTGATACCAAAAATGTAACGCCGCTAACGATGACGCCACGCTTACGGCGTCGGCACGATAACGCACCATAAACAACCAACCCGAAAATGTGATAATAATTTTTTTTAAAGTATTTGTACACCGCCTTGACGGACATCACGGTTTCATACTTTACATTTGAGGTATTATAATTGTTTAACCCAAAAGGTATTTTATTAATTTAATCATAATTAATTTTGCAATTCAACCGAAACCATGTTTCGAGTTGTTTTCACATGGCTCTGAGAGTTTAGTTAATAAGCATATATCGCCATCAAGGTTAAATAGATGGTCGGGTTCTTATTTTAAGGGTATCATGTTAAATATCTATATCTTGATCATAGCGCCTATACAAAGACGTTAGGTTGCGAAGAACAAAAGGGATACAAACAAGGTCATACCATGGTGTGCATAAGAACTACTTTCCGTCATGAGCAAGTATGATTGCCAGGCATAATCTCACTTATGTCGAGCCCGTAAAAAAATGGAATCATAGTGAGACCAACATCATGCTTCATCCAAGTAAATCAAGGACACGTTTAATAAGCAAGCAGCCATACCAAGGATTTTCCACGTGGCCCATGTCACTACGTGGGAACACATAATACTCCACCAAAATTTAAGTGTCTACAGTACATATTGTCTTATCCAAAATTAAGGGTTTTGCACACAGAAATTGTTATATAATGTGCATGCAATATTATGGCAAAGGGCTAGCTAAGTGCTACCTGCAAACGGACATTGGTAAATAGGGTGTTGACCCTCATGTTAACACTTTTCTTGCTTATTTCCAAAATAACTCCACTCACGCACTAACCAACAACTCACACTCATGATGATTTAGAAGATCACTTAAACAAGACTATATGCTTAGCATACGTTTGGAAATTAAAAAAATTAAATGCATAAGAGTCAAATAAGGAGGAAAAAGACGTTTTAACCCATGTTTAAATATTTTGGATTTGGGGCGGTGGTCCTCAACCACCAGCTATCATAATCAACAACTCCTGCACAGGCGTGCCATGTTATACCCTCTTGAGCCACTCAATCTCAATAGATTTACAAATTTATTACTAACGAGACACTACAATCGGCTCTTTGTTTTCCCATTGACTGCCACGTATGAAACTCACGGGGAGGTAAGGAAGAAGGTTATAGGCACGTCGACGGAGGTGAATATTATAAAGGAGCTCTAGCACGTGGGAAGGGAATTTTTCCTCCATTTCATTGGGTGCAGCAAGGTGAACGTGGCAGGATCGAGGGCGGTGGTGCACTTGGTAAGCGCGTCCTAGTCCGCGATGATCGCAACAAAGGAGACGTCTCTCCTTTTTTTTGTGATTTCTTTCTGTTATGCATTCTAGAGCGAGACAGGGGCACAGGAAGCCCAGAAAGCAAACGCCACAAGTTTTTTTTTTTAGTTTTGAAAGCTTTGTCGAGGTTGGGAGAGATCCACGCCTGTCGGGTTGTCCAACTATGTTGTTATCTATTTAGAATCAAATGCATCCCCAATTTCGGGTTTCTCCTTTGTAATCATCGAACATACAACATTACCGATAGCAACCGCAGGCTTCTTGAGCTGGTCTGCTCACCAAGACGTATCTGCTCTCCAAAATGACCGTCTTGGTTCTTTGATAAGCACTTCTGGTATTCATTTGAGTCTTCCCATACAGTATGATTAGAGGAAATCTTCCACGTATCTGAACCAGAATCTAACTATAAATGATATGTTAATTTCACCTCGCCTTGCTGAACAATATAAAATGCGGAAAGGTTTTCATACTGCAAGAGGAAAGCAAGAGGAAAGCAAGAATTTCTATATTTGGCATAATCTCCAAATTTACTTTTAAAACGGAGACATGTATCTTGACAAGTTGCCAACAAGGCAGGCAGCTAAAAAATGGCACTGAATTTCTTATTCAAGCTGCCTTGAGACTTGGAAGATTTCAGTAGCTTAAGCAAATTATATTACCTTTTGAACATGTGAACCAAGATACGGCATTCCAGATTACAAAATTTCATTTTCTTTCAAATTATGTGGTCCTAGTTGTTAACATCAAAACGTAAGTTACATGAAAAAGGGAAATGGGGACAATTTTAGAATGTGACCCTCCATAGCGTAAGGGAAGGTCTTTAACAAAATCTTGTATGGGTTAAATAAAGCAGAAAATTGCCTGGAAACGTTTAAATTCAGACTAAGATCAGACTCCTGTTTAGTTATAAGTGCTTTTGGCACTCTCCAATCCATAATCTTAGTTATTTAAGTCCCCACTTAGACCAGCAGCAGCAAAGGTTATATTTATGCACCCAGTTAAGATCTCTTTCTACATATTTTAATAGGGACATTTGTATGGAATTTCAGGTGAGTTTGATCTCCTTTTACAATTTTGCAAATATATTTACAATGGTATCTTAAATGAAGAAGCATAATAGAGCTAGAGCCTAGATGATTTCATGGTTATATTTGAAGGCTATTTAAAAACTTAAGTTCTTTCTCCAATAATACAAGAAGGGGAATTACACTAACATTCCTCTTTTCAATACATCTTCTTTTAAACAACAAAATGAGATCTAACATACATATTATTTTGTAATTTCTTTCCAACATTCCACAAGAATTCAACAACATTTCCAATGAATTTTTAGAGTAAGAAAACTAACATCTCAATACAAATTTCCTTCAATATTTTGTTCTGAACACTTTCTATTTCATGTGGAAATAATTTTGCAATAATGGAAGCTAGAAAAAAACAAGGCAATATTACATCTCTTTCTCCACTCAAGGTGGGTAATTACATGATGTTTTAACATTGTCAACAACAAGGTTCTTGTGCTCCCAAGTGTTCTTCATCCATGCTCCAGTTCCAAGTAGTTCAAATCACAACCAAGATAGGGGAGAGGCAACATTCTTACCCAAGATAGGCATCCCTCTCAAACTCCCTCCACAAAATCCTAATCTACTCTTATGCCTCCCTCATGAGTATTCCCATAGACCTCTCCTATACTACACAATAAGCATTCTATCCATTTTCCACAATACACCAAAGTAAACATGCATTTTTCACAATTTTAATATAGAAGCAACAATAAGATGAAAGCAAAACAAAGGAGAGGGTTTCCTACCTCTCCATTGGAGAATCCTAAACCAAGAAATTTGTCCAAGCTCCTTCCCAAATCAATCCAAGCATGCAAGTCCAAGCACTCTCTTTTCTCTTTCTCCCAATTCTTTTCTCTCCCAAAAATAACAAAAGAGAACTCTTCAACAAAACAAAAACAAAACTCCAACAACCCTCAACAAGAGAGGAAGTTTCTATATATAGAAAAAGGGGAGAGTGAGGGTGATGTGGCTCCTTGTAGGATGCCACATTACACATCCTCAAGACCACCTCCCTTTAGTCAACTCAAATCCCAAAACACCATAAATGGGTGGTTGGGTTGAATGACATCTCCAATCCACATCCATCCCTTCCCATGTGTCTAAAGGCACCAATAAATGCAAAATGAAGAAAAGTGCACTCCAAAGTCATATTCCTCTTCCCAAAACAATAAATAACCCCCTTTTTGGCTTCCCAACTCATAGATATGGTTGGTAAGGGGTTTTGGGAAGTGTGGGACAAGTTTAACTTGTCCCACAAGTCCCCCAAAATTGCCCTCAATCTCAAATTCGAGATTCAAGAATATGGAGTGGTCAACACTCAAAATCAACATTCAATACATGAGGAAACACAAGGCTCAAGGAGCCAACCACCAAAATTAATTACACCCACTTGACTTCCTCCAAAACTTAAAAATGAAAACAAGATATTACATTAATCTAAACACACTTAGCAAAGTAATTTAACAAAAATACATTACAAAAGAAATCACCTACTAAAACAAGTTAAAACAAGTAAATAAAATTCTTACCCCTTGGTCACATTAGAAAATTTCCCCTTATGGAAATTTTCTTAACACATACAAGAATAAAGGTAACACAATACAATTTACTAGTTGCCTTGACGACCAATTTGTAACCACCCGACATTCTACATTGTGTTTGGTTCCCAATCCCCCTCATGGTTGTGATCATGCTTTGTGTTTCTGCAAAATGTAAAATACCTCCTTCGGCCTTGCGGCCATGTCAAAATATCCAAAATAACCATATGCATGAAATTTACTAACATCTATACGTAATTCAATCAATCATTATTTCTAGGTCTAAATCACAACTTAATTATGCATTCCATCATTATCCAAAATTATAGTAATGTAATTTCAACAACTACATTCTACTCATCATGGCGAAGAAATCCAATGTTAGAACACATGCAATATATCCATATAAAAATAATATCGGTATCCAATAGTCTATCCATGAGTCAGTGTAGATCATACTGAAAACAAAATCCAACCATAATCCAAATGCATCTAGTCACAAAACATCATGCTAATCAACATAAGTATAAGTCATGTCCATATCTAAAGTCTGCATAACTCAAAATGATAATCAACTAAGTGTCGTAGGGAAGTGGGCATTACATCCCCCTCCCCTTAGACTAGACTTCCTCCTGGAAGTCACTGAAATAAGTGTGGAAACTGAGCTCGCAATGATGTAGCATCCTCCCAAGTAGCAGCAGTCTCATCGTACCTGTCCCATTGGACCCGAACCTGATCAATCTCTCTGCCGCGAAGGCCTAGGGTCCTGCGATCTAAAATGTGCATGGGCTCCACCATCACCTGCCCCTGATCCTGCACCTGCAATGCAGTCCAATCTAGCACATGAGAAGGATCAGAAACATATCTCCTAAGCACAGAAACGTGAAATACATCATGGACGTGCGATAAGCTAGGTGGCAGTGCTAGACGATAGGCTAAGGGGCCGAGGCGCTCCAAGATCTCAAAGGGACCCAAAATCTAGGAGCAAGCTTAGAACCTTTTTCATAACGGATAGGGCTCTTATGCGGTCTGACACGAAGAAACACCTTCATGCTTACCTCAAAATCTGCGATCATCCTATGTTGGTCTCGCATACTTCTTCATCTATCCTATGCCTCCTGCAATCTTTGTCGATTAAGGTAACCTCGCTGCTCCATGTCTGCAATAATGTTGGCCCAAGAGAAACCCTGTCCTCAATCCTGTCCCAACTAAGAGGTGTCCTGCACTCTCTGCCATATAATGCCTGAAAAGGAGCCATGCCTATCGAACTCTGAAAACTATTATTGTAGGAAAACTCCACTAAATACAAATACTCCTCCCATCTCGACTGATGATCCATCACGTACATCCTGAGCATGTCCTCCAAAATCTAATTCACCCTCTCTGCTCTGTCCATCGGTCTCTGGGTGATAAGTCATGGCTGAAATTAATCCTCGTTAGAGGGCATACTGCATGGTGGTCCGTAAATGGGAGGTGTACAAAGGTTCGCGGTGCAAACGATCTTCCGCGAGAATCCCATGTAGTCGAAAATCTCATCAAGATATACTCGTCTTCTTGCACTCGCAGATAGGTGGTCTTCACTGGGGAAAAATGAGCTACCTTCGTCAATTTATCCACTGTGACCATGATGGCGTCGTGGTGGTATCTCGACGTCGGCAACCCAACAATGAAATCCATAGAAATGGTGTCCCACTTCCACTCCGGTATGGCGTGAGGATAGAGAAGGCCAGCTGGATGCTGATGCTCGGCCTTCACCCTCTGGCACTCTAAACAGTGGGATACAAATGAGGCTATGTCTCTCCAAAGTCCTCTCCAAAAATACAACTGTCTCAAGGTGGCGTGCATCTTCTTCACCCCGGGATGGGCTGAGTAAGGTGCATGATGAGCCTCTGTCAAAATGTCATGTCTCAAGCCTCCATCTCTAGGAACATATATTCAACCTCTCGTGCCAGAGAAGGTCATCTCCTCTAAAGAAAATCCATCAAATCTTCCCTCAAGGGTCTCGAGACTCAATCACTGCTCTGCGCGCGAAGGTCGAAACTATCCTGAGGAAGCTGCTGCAAGATCCTACTCCACAAATCTGTGCCCACTGAGGTGGCCATAGCCACATGTCTCCGCCTACTCAAGGCATCTGCAACCACATTCTCCTTCCCTTTCACATGTTCTATCTCCATGTCATACTCACAGAGTAACTCCATCCAACGCCACTGACGAGCGTTGAGATTGGGCTGCGTGAAGAGGTGGCGAAGACTCAAGTGATCTGTCCTGAGTGTAAATCTCCGGCCAAGAAGAAAATGTCTCCACCGCACTAAGGCATGTACTACTGCTGCAAGCTCAAGGTCATGGGTCGGATAATTGAGCTCATAATCTTTGAGTTTGCGGGACTCAAAGGCAACTACTCTACCCTCCTGCATTAACACTCCTCCAAGTCCTGCCAAGGAAGCATCTGTGCATACGAAAAACTCTCCATGAGGATCTGGCACTGCAAGAATAGGTGCTCTCATGAGGCACTCCTTCAGTGTACTGAAGGCCTGCTCACATCTATCTGTCCATACAAACTTCTTCCCTTTCCGTTGAAGAGAAGTGATGGGGTGCGCAATCCGGGAAAAATCCTGAACAAACCTCCTGTAGTATCCTGCTAGACCCATGAAACTACGCACCTCGATCACACTAGTTGGTGCTGGCCAATCCATGATGGCTCGAATCTTGGAAGGATCAAGCTGCGATACCTTCCCTGAAATGACATGGCCCAAATCTGCACCTCAGTTGAAAGAACGCACACTTCTCCAAGTTCCCGAAAAGGCGCTGCTGCGAAGACACCGAAGAACTGTGAAGGTGCCCCTCGTGCTCCTCACGTGTGCATGAGTAAACCAGAATGTCATCAAGGAAGATGAGAACGAAGCGATCAAGGAAGGTCCTGAATACCCCATTCATCAAACTCATAAACAACTGCGGGGGTATTCGTCAAACCAAAAGGTACCACTTTGTGAACTCATAGTGGCCATATCTCGTACGGAAGTTTGTCTTGTGAATGTCTCTGTCTCCGCAATCCCGAGCTGATGGTACCACGACTTAAGATCTATCTTGGAGAAAATGGTAGCCCCCTTCATCTGATCAAACAAATCGTCAATGCGTGGAAGGGGGTAACGATTCTTGATCGTTACTTTATTCAGCTGACGGTAGTCAATGCACAACCGAAGAGATCCATCCTTCTTCTTTACGAAGATAACTGGTGCACCCCAAGGGGATACGCTAGGACAGATTAGGCCTTTCTCTAGAAGGCCCTCAAGCTGCAACTTGAGCTCACATAACTCAGGAGTAGTCATCCGATAGGGTGCTCGTGAGATAGGCTCTGCGCCTGGAACTAGATCTATATGGAAGTCAATCTCACGTGGGGGAGGTAATCCCGGTAGCTCCCCTGGAAACACATCGGCGAACTCTGATAAGATGGGATGATCATCGAGGGAAGGTCCCCCTGACTCATCCTCTGATCTGTCACTAATCTTGTAATAAAGATACATGTTGTGACCCCGTCGCACACACCGCTTAAGCTGCATAGCGGAGATGGTGCGAATAGAAACGGGTCTCTTAACCCCTGATATCACTAACTCTACTCCAAGATCATCTATGCAAGCAATAGTCTTATGGTAACAATCCACTCTAGCTCTGTGAGCGACAACCAGTCCATGCCTAAAATGATGCCATAAGATCCTAATGGAAGGATCCGAAGATCAGAAGTAGTGGTGAAGGGTCCCAAATTCACTACACACTCTTGACTAAGGAGTCTACAAATCTTGGCTCCGAAGCCATCTCAACGTCCCAACTACGGCCCCGCCTAACTTCCACTAGCCTACAACGCTCTACTAAGGATGGTGCAATAAAAGAATCGGAAGAGCCGAATCAAATAATATAGAGGTGGCGATACCACCAACACTACCTGTTGTCTCAATCACAAAGTGCTGATGCTTAGCCCGGTGGTTCTCAACCGCATAGATCCGATGACTCCGTGCCATATCTCCAACCCGAGGCTCGAGCTCTGTCTTTACCCTTGGTAGGGTTATGTGGGCAATCTCTCCAAATATGTCCAACAACTCCGCAACCATAACAGCTGCCTGGTCCTCTCCAGTGGGATGCAGCTCCAGCTGGTACTCTAGATGACTGAGATACGATCCTGACGATCCGGCATGGATCGCTGAGGTCTCTGGCGAGCTCCTACTTGACTGAGCTCTCGGTGCACCCTGTGTCTGATGGGACCCCTAGGAGGAGGCCCCATACTCTGCCCCCTCTATGCATCAAATCTCTGAGGAGGTCTGTAAGGTGGGCGGGTCTGCTGCTGCTGCTGCTGTGGTGTGGTGGCCTAAATGAAGCTTTCCCTGAACTCTGTCCACCCCAGTGGAAGAGGAACTCGACCCCTTTGACCTACTATCCTACATCTCGCTGGATACGGCTCCGAACTCTGTCTCTAGCTCAGTTTATGTCTTCCCCGTGTCTCCTCTGCAATATAGGCCTTCTCCACGGCCTCTGCTAACGTCTGTGGGCAATGAATGCGCACTGCGCCAGCTAAATCCAAGTTCAGGCCCCGATGAACCTATGAATCTGTACCTGCTCATCCTGCATATAGTCGACGTACTAGAGTAGGTCCATAAATCGACTCTCATACTCGCCACTGTCATCGATGCCTGACGGAGGTCATGAAACTCGTCTATACACTGCTGAATAAATCTCCTGGGTAAATACCTGCTCCTGAACCACTCCTCAAACAGCTCCCAGGTAATCGTCTCTAAGTCAACATGGAGCTTCTACTCCTCGGTCCTCCACCAGACTCCTGCTCCATCCTTCAGAAGATGGATCGCAACACGAGCTTTCGTGTTGCTACTACAAGGACATAGAGCTTGAAGCATCCGCTCAAGCTCACCAACCAGGCCTCTGCCTGAAAACCACCTGTATCACCTGAATAGTGAGATGGTCATAGCTTCAGGATCTCCCTGATATGGTCTGCAGCTGACGTATGATGACTCCTAGATCTCTCTCTGTATGCTCCTCCCTCTGTCTAGGGCTCCGAGACCTATCCCTATGTCCTGAGATCCTGTCCCCATGTCCTCTCTGTGGTGACTCTGCCCTAGCCGACTCTGCACGGAAATTCTCTGCTCTATGCTCCGCGCTGTGTTGAGGGGATGCCTGGGCATCTACTGATGGCTCCAAACTATGTCTAGCAAGTCGTCCTCCCAAGGGCTCTCCGCGTATAGTGGCATTGACATCCTGGAGTGTCTGCAAAATCTGGAGAGCGCAAGGGATGCTACGGCTGCTCGGCGGTGGTATGTCTAGGTTTATGTGAAGAGACCTCTCGCCCAATCCGCGCCCCTACATAGATCAAGGCGAGAGTTAGTTCATCGTTCTAGGTCTTGTATCGAGTTTTCTAAATTTGTTGTTTACTATAATTATCAACATTATGGTTTCATATTTTAAATGTATTAGCTCTGTACTAGTTTGAATGTTCCTGTTCTACGTTGTCCTGCGTGTGCCCAAGGGTCCCAGCTTCGAACCCCTGGCTCTGATACCAAAAATTTAACACCGCTAATGACGATGCCACGCTTACGATCGATGCGGACGACGATAATGCGCCATAAACAACCAACCCGAAAATGTGACAATAATTTTTTTTTAAAGTATTTGTACCTGCCCTTGACGGACATCAAAGGTTTCATACTTTACATTTGAGGTATTATAATTGTAACCCAAAAGGCATTTTATTAACTTAATCATAATTCATTTTGCAATTTAAACGAAACCATGTTTCGAGTTGTTTTCACATGGCTCCGAGAGTTTAGTTTATATGCATATATCGCCCATCAAGGTTAAATAGATGGTCGGTTCTTATTTTAAAGGTAACATGTTAAATATCTATATCTTGATCATAGCGCCTATACAGGAACGTTAAGTTGCGAAGAACAAAGGGATACAAACAAGGTCATACCATGGTGTGCGTAAGTAACTACTTTCCGCCATGAGTAAGTATGATCGCCAGGCATAATCTCACTTATGTCGAGCCCGTAAAAAATGGAGTCATAGTGAGACCAACATCATGCTTCATCCACGTCGTCAAGGACACGTTTAATAAGCAAGCAGCCATACCAAGGATTTTCCACGTGGCCCATGTCACTACGTGGGAACACATAATACTATTAGCTATTCCGCCACCAAAATTAAGTGTCTGTACATATTGTCTTATCCAAAATTAAGGGTTTTGCACACAGAATTTGTTATATAATGTGCATGCAATATTATGGCAAAGGGCTAGCTAAGTGCTACCTATGAATGGACATTGGTAAATAGGGTGTTGACCCTTGTTAACACTTTTCTTGATTATTTCCAAAATAACTCCACTCACGCACTATCCAACAACTCGCACTCATGATGATTTAGAAGATCACTTAAACAAGACTATATGCTTAGCATACGTTTGGAATTTAAAAAAATTAAATGCATAAGAGTCAAATAAGGGGGAAAAAGGCGTTTTAACCCATGTTTAAATCTTTTGGATTTGGGGCGGTGGTCCTCAACCACCAGCTGTCATAAACAACAACTCCCTGTCTAGCGTGCCGTGTATACCTACTGAGCCGCTCAATCTCAATAGATTTACAAATTTATTACTAACAGACACTACATCGCCTGCTGCTGTTTTCCCATTGACACAGCCGTGTATGAAACTCACAGGGAGGTAGGGAAGAAGGTTATAGGTGCGTGGACGAGAGGGTGAAGATTATAAAGGAGCTCCAGCGCTTGGGAAGGGAATTTTTTCCTCCATTTCATTAGGTGTAGCAAGGTGAACGTGGCAGGATCGAGGGTAGTGGTAAGTCGCAGGTAAGGCAGCCGAGTCCACGATGACTCGCAACAAAGGAGACGCTCTCTCCTTTTTTTTTGTGATTTCTTTGTTATGCATTCTAGAGCGGGCGGGGAGCTTCGAGCACAAACGCCACAAGTTTTTTTTTTTTTAGTTTTGAAAGCTTTGTCAGAGGGTGGGAGAGATCCACGGCCCTGGCAGGTTGTCCAACTATGTTGTTATCTCGTTTAGAATCGAATGCATCCCAAATTTCAGGTTTCTCCTTTGTAATCATCGAACATACAACATTACCGATAAGAACCGTAGTTAGTGAGCTGGTCTCGCTCACCAAGACGTATCTGCTCTCCAAAATGACCATCTTGGTTCTTTGATAAGCACTTCGGTATTCATTTGAGTCTTCCCATACGGATATGATTAGAGGAAATCTTCCACGCATCTCAACTGGAATCTAACTATAAATGATATGTTAATTTCACCTCTCCTTGTGAACAATATCAAATGCGGAAAGGTTTTCATACTGCAAGAGGAAAGCAAGAGGAAAGAAAGAATTTCTATATTTGGTAGAATCTCCAAATTTACTTTTAAAATGGAGACATGTATCTTGACAAGTTTCCAACAAGGCAAAACTAAGAAATGGCACTTTGAATTTCTTATTCAAGCGCTTGAGACTTGGAAGATTTCAAGTAGCTTAAGCAAATTATATTACCTTTTGACCATGTGAATCAAGATACGTCATTCTAAATTACAAATTTTCATTTTCTTTCAAATTATGTGGTCCTAGTTGTTAACATCAAAACGTAAGTTACATGAAAAAGGAAATGGGGACAATTTTAGAATGTGACCCTCCATAAGCGTAAGGGAAGTTCTTTAACAAAATCTTGTATGGGTTAAATAAAGCGAAAAAATTGCCCAAACGTTTAAATTGACTAAGATCGGACTCTGTTTAGTTATAAGTGCTTTTGGCACTCTCCAATCCATAATCTTAGTTATTTAAGTCCCCACTTAGACCAGAGAGCAGCAAAGGTTATATATTATGCACCCGCTAAGATCTCTTTCTACATATTTTAATAGGGACATTTGTATGGAATTTCAGGTGAGTTTGATCTCCTTTTACAATTTTGCAAATATATTTACAATGGTATCTTAAATGAAGAAGCATAATAGAGCTAGAGCCTAGATGATTTCATGGTTATATTTGAAGGCTATTTAAAAACTTAAGTTCTTTCTCCAATAATACAAGAAGGGGAATTACACTAACATTCCACTTTTCAATACATCTTCTTTTAAACAACAAAATGAGATCTAACATACATATTCTTTTGTAATTTCTTTCCAACATTCCACAAGAATTCAACAACATTTCCAATGAATTTTTAGAGTAAGAAAACTAACATCTCAATACAACTTTCCTTCAATATTTTATTACAACACTTTCTATTTCATGTGGAAATAATTTTGCAATAATGGAAGCTAGAGAAAACAAGGCAATATTACATTTCTTTCTCCACTCAAGGTGGGTAATTACATGATGTTTTAACATTGTCAACAACAAGGTTCTTGTGCTCCCAAGTGTTCTTCATCCATGCTCCAAGTTCCAAGTAGTTCAAATCACAACCAAGATAGGGGGAGAGGCAACACTCTCCTCCCAACCAAAACTCAATGGAGAAGAGAAGCAATCTCCTCCATTGACCCCCGAGCCCCAAACACAACACAATGAAGGGTGGTCTCCAACTCAAGGCAACAATACTTGCTTCCACAATACAATTTCTTCACAACATTCAAGCTAAAATAGAAGAACAAAGAGACACACAAATAACACCAAACATTTCACAACAAGGCTTGCATCCAAGCCAACAAGAGAAGGAACTATGGGAATGTTTTCCTTATGCCTCCCAATTGAGATGAGATGCCCATCCAAAACCCTCCACAATAAAACACAAGCCCCTATGACTCTTATGCCTCCCTCAAGTACCACATTTCCTCCCATACTCTTATGCCTCCCTCCTCTTATGGCTCCCTCAAAGACAAGGTAGAATGTAAACATTCTTACCCAAGATGGGCATCCCTCTCAAACTCCCTCCACAATATCCTAATCTACTCTTATGCCTCCCTCATGAGTATTCCCATAGACCTCTCCTATACTACACAATAATCATTCTATCCATTTTCCACAATACACCAAAGTAAACATGCATTTTTAGCAATTTTAGCATAGAAGCAACAATAAGATGAAAGCAAAACAAAGGAGAGGGTTTCCTACCTCTCCATTGGAGAAGCCTAAACCAAGAAATTTGTCCAAGCTCCTTCCCAAATCAATCCAAGCATGCAAGTCCAAGCACTCCCTTTTTCTCTTTCTCCCAATTCTTTTCTCTCCCAAAAATAACAAAAGAGAACTCTTCAACAAAAAAAAAAAAAACTCCAACAACCCTCAACAAGAGAGGAAGTTTCTATATATAGAAAAAGGGAGAGTGAGGGTGATGTGGCTCCTTGTAGGATGCCACATCACACATCCTCAAGACCACCTCCCTTTAGTCAACTCAAATCCCAAAACACCATAAATGGGTGGTTGGGTTGAATGACATCTCGATCCACATCCATCCCTTCCCATGTGTCTAAAGGCACAAATAAATGTAAAATGAAGAAAAGTGCACTCCAAAGTCATCTTCCTCTTCCCAAAACAATAAATAACCCCTTTTTGGCTTCCCAACCCATAGATATGGTTGGTAAGGGGTTTTAGGAAGTGTGGGACAAGTTTAACTTGTCCCACAAGTCCCCCAAAATTGCGCTCAATCTCAAATTCGAGATTCAAGAATATGGAGTGGTCAACACTCAAAATCAACATTCAATACATGAGGAAACATAAGGCTCAAGGAGCCAACCATCAAAATTAATTACACCCACTTGACTTCCTCCAAAACTTAAAAATGAAAACAAGATATTACATTAATCTAAACACACTTAGCAAAGTAATTTAACAAAAGACATTACAAAAGAAATCACCTACTAAAGCAAGTTAAAACAAGTAAATAAAGTTCTTACCCCTTGGTCACATTAGAAAATTTCCCCTTATGGAAATTTTCTTAACACATACAAGAATAAAGGTAACACAATACAAATTACTAGTTGCCTTGACGACCAATTGTTGTAACCACCCGACATTCTGTTGTGTTTGGTTCCCAATCCCCCTCATGGTTGTGATCATGCTGTGTTTCCTGCAAAATGCAAAATACCTCCTTCGGCCTTGCGGCCATGTCAAAATATCCAAAATAACCATATGCATGAAATTTACTAACATCTATACGTAATTCAATCAATCATTATTTCTAGGTCTAAATCACAACTTAATTATGCATTCCATCATTATCCAAAATTATAGTAATGTAAATTCAACAACTACATTCTACTCATCATGGAAAAGAAATCCAATGTTAGAACACATGCAATATATCCATATAAAAATAATATCGGTATCCAATAGTCTGTCCATGAGTCAGTGTAGATCATACTAAAACAAAATCCAACCATAATCCAAATGCATCTAGTCACAAAACATCATGCTAATCAACATAAGTATAAGTCATGTCCATATCTAAAGTCTGCATAACTCAAAATGATAATCAACTAAGTGTCGTAGGAAAGTGGGCATTACAATCAACACAAATTAGTTTCTTATCACAAATTCATTCACCATTAAACACAAACTTTAAAAACATGTAACACAACCTAACATGCACAATTAACCAAAGTTGTAATGAGAGATCAGAAAGATGTAATGAACACAAGAGAGGGTTGAAATTCATTCAAAACTTATGTTATTACTCCACAGATTTGATACAATGCATTACAATGGCCAAGAGGAAAAAATTACATTTTACAATTTGAATGGGAGGTTCGAACTCCACAAGATCACTTACAAACAAGAGAAGAAGGGAGGGTGTAAAGAAATATTCTCCCACCTTTTGAGATGAGCCCCTCCTTACAATATATAGGAAGAATGAGAGAAGGGAGGGAGAGAAATTCAAAATCTTGATTCAACCACCCAAAAATGCATTGAAATCACCTGAAACAATGATGGGTACCACTGCAAAATCCATTCCTCCATGTAATTTTCCTTGTTGGAGAAGAAAGGAAGCCCATACCTCCATCATTTGGGTAGGTGAGAAATTTGGAAACACCCTCTAAAATGGAGGACTGTATTTCCTCATTTTTAAATACTTAGTCTCACTAAAATTATGAAAACTAGTCTTTGTTGTGTAGAGGACATTGAGAACTTTCCAAAAAGTCCTATTTTGTGCAAATCAAACATTATGGCCATATGAAGATGAGGGTGCCATATTATAATAAATGTGGGTGGTTGATCTTATCTTTAAGACTCCAAACTTGTATCGCATCCTCTAGAAATCAAAATTTCAAAATTTTGGGATTCGGAATTTCGGCATTTTGATTTCAAATTTTGGGTTACTATTCATCCATTTGAGTTCGTGAAACCTCCGAAACACCGAAACCTTAAATTCTGGAATTCAGAATTTTGGGTTTCAGACTTCAAGTTTTGATTTTTGTGCATTAGGGATTTAATATTCTGAAATTTTGAAACGCTGAAGTCTGAAATTTGGACTTCAAGTTTCAGACCTTTGCATTTTTCAGGTTTCGGGGAATCAGGACTTTGGGTTTTGGGTTTTTGGGACTTTTGGTTTTAGGGGTTCGGGACTTCGGGGTTTTGGGGGTTTGGGACTTCGAGGTTTCAGGTTTTTGGGACTTCAGGTTTCAAGTTTTCGGGACTTTGGGTTTTGGGGGTTCGAGACTTCAGGGTTTCAGGAACTGTTCATCCACTCGACTCTGCTGCCAACTTTGAACTCCCAAAAGCCTGACGTCCAAAATTTAGACTTCAGGTTTTAGACTTTTCTCCCCCCTGCATGGTAGTGTTCACCGTGAGCTCCTAAGACTCTGAAACTCTGAAATTGACCTACATTTTATGCGTTGACCTCCGAATTTCGGAGCTTTGTGCTCCTTATCTCCGGGTTTCACCATTTTTTACTTGGGCCTACCTCTAAACGACCTCACCTCCGAAGTCTAAATTTTGGAATTTAGAGCTTCTTCATTTCCCGAACTCCTCTGCAATGTACTCGGCCTACCTAACCTGTTCAACCAATCCCGAAGTGTGATCTCCCCTGGCCGAATCGATCCCTCATTTTTTCTCTGTGAGGTCATGTTTGTCCTATTTTTCTAGAGGGGAAAAATCAGATAACAGTTACATAATATAATATAAACAATTTTTTCCCCATTTTTTTAGTTATATTTTATGTGGTAAAATAACGGGCATTACAATTTGGAGATAATTGTCAAAATATATAACTTCTAGAATATCCAAATGAAAAAGTAAATATTTGGAGATAATTGTCAGAAATATATAACTTCTAGAATATCCAAATGAAAAAGTGAAGAAGGCTAAGAAAAATCAAAACAAATGGAAATTTCCCTCAATAATCATGTGTACTCCTCCATAACCATGTAGTAATGGTTATGGAAACTATCACATAGGTACAATATTATTTTAATATCTTTCTCATCAATTCCAATGATTTGATAACCTTGCCCAAGTTTACAAAATCATGCACACTTATCTTGTAAATTGAAATGTTCAGTTAAAACCCTAATAATGCAATAACATGTGGTAATATCACATAATATGAATTTGTGTTTAAGTGGTTTGTGTTATCTTTCCATTATTATTAGTCCCATGTGATGTTGTGCAGTATTTGAAAGTAACACACTAAATATAATACTTTTTTCTACAAGTAGTCCAATGTCATGTAAATGTCCAATCCTTATCACTTCCAATGTTAGAATGAATTATTAATGTACAACACTCAAAAAATGTTAGGAACTTAATATATTTCCTTAGATATCTGAATGTATCTTTTATACTCTTTTAATAATTACATTGGAATGAGATTATCCCTTATTATTCACTTCCTTTCAAATGTACCTATATGTATTGATACACTTATTGAATTTAAATTAAGACGCTATTTATGTGTAAGTCAACAAAGAATAAATAGGAAAATAGACAAAGTAGGGTCAAAACCTTTGAGAGACCTAAAGAAAGACGTGAACAAACCACATAAGAGAAACCCATATATTCATACACTTGCATTTTTGGATAATTAAGACTATATAAAAATGATTTTGGAGAACCAAGAACCATAACCATACAATATTGAGGGAAATAGCTAAACATAAATTAAAATAGGGATGAGGGAGAAAGAGAGGATGATACAAAATAATAGTGAGGAAAGAATACAAAATAACTAAAAGACCATGAAACATGGAAATAAACACCTATTCTAGATTAATAATTGATAATTGGAAACAACTCTTAAAATCAATGCAATGTGTTCCCTGATAAGGGGTTTGGAGTGCAAAGAAGAATAAAAAATCAAACAAAATGGAGTCATCCCCCTAGGAATTACATAAAATTTAACTTTGATGGAGCTTCTAAGGGTAACCCAAGTAATGCAGGAGCGGGTGGTCTATTCAGAAATTCCAATGGTACACCAATTCTTGGTTTCTATGAAGCTTGGGGGTTAGCACGAACAATTTCACTGAATCCAAAGCTCTTTGGCGTGGACTTCAAATTGCTAAAGATAAACAATGGGAAAACCTCTAGGTTAAAGGGGATTCGTTATTGATCATAAATCCAATTAAAAGAGGATGGTCCAACCATTGGAATTTAAACCACACTTTGTTAAAGAATGCTCCTATCTTCTAAAAGAAAATCATATATTTCATATACCTAGGATGGAAAATAAAGCCGTGGATAGGCTAGTTAATATGGGGGTGGAAAATAATGATATCACACCCCTAAAGATCATAAGGATCCCACATTTCCTTAATTCATTCAATGCTTAATTATTCCACACTACCCGCCTTAATTAAAAAATATGTAGGACACATGTGGGAGGATATTCGTAGATGGAAAAAAAGATTATTTAATAGATGGAGGTATGAGTCATTCTCATCCGGTTGGCATGTGAAAGCTATAAAGAAAGGGGATAGCAGTGGAAGCATAGAAAAGAAGACGAGGGCGAGGAAAGACAAATCCACTTCCTACAACACAGTCAAAAAAATGCATGATAAACTGGTTCATAGATTCAACATTGAGGACGTGCATTATTCCTTCCTCAGGCTTGTCAATGATTTGAAACTCGGGAAATTGTTGAGTGTAGGGCACTTGATCAATAGGGGCACCAAGATCATAGTGAAAGAGGTGATGGATTACTAGCAACAAGTTTTAATTGATGGGGTAAAAGACCCCAAACTCTTGAGGTGGATGACCACCAACTTACTCAGGGCTCAGTTATCCTCCAGACTTGGTGACACGATTGCTATAGAGGAAGTGGTTAAGGTTATGAACGATCCAGGGTAATCTAATCCCCATCTAGACACTCTCAAGGTTACCCAAATCATTGGGGTTCAAATTGTCCTGCTTGGAGCCAGTAATGCCTATGTGATTCATGAAGACATGGAATAGTTGGGTTTCAATGTGGGGCTGAGATTGGATCAGATATGGAAGCTAGCTAAAGATATGGCCGTGGAAAGTGTGCAATAGGGTAAGAAGATTGATGTTGTATGCTCTACCCTCCAGGTTTCGACTGAGTAATTCGAGGCCTTGAACTTGGCCAACTCCCTGTCGGCCTTCATGGTTGAAGATGAGGTTAGAGATGCTAATACTGCTACAGTAATGCTGACTAGCTCTTCTGATGAAGAGAACAAATAGTTTTAGATAAAATAGATTTTAGTTGATATATAGATATATCTCCTGTTGGCTACACCATCTACAATGGGTTTTGTAACATGAATTGTCTATGCTCTCAGTGTTTTTATATTATATACTATATAAAATACCGAGGCCTTGAGCCTCTTTTTTGATCAATCAAATAAATAAGTAAATGCAATGTGTGGAATTTGTAGCAAAATTAGATGTTTACAATTCAAATACATCTACTATACATAAATTTCACAATAACTTTTTATCTAATTTCATATACAAATGAAGTAAATAATGTCAATTGAATAGGGTCCACTTCAATTTGATATGACTCAAAATTCATAGACACAAGATATGTAATGGCATAAGCGTTTTCACTTTTATTTATATGATGATAGGTGTTCTACAGTGAAAATGGGATGGGATGTAATGGCGTTAGTATGTCCATTGTTATTTTTAACCTTAAATTTTATGTCCATTTAACCATAAATTAATTATTTTTCTTTCTACTTGGAAGAATCAGTTGAAAATTTGTAATATCTTAATAATGTAGTAGATTTTAGAACCCTTTTTTGCTCAAAAATATATGTTCGAGACCAATACAATGATATAATTATATTGATACCATTTATCATCAGATAATAGAAAATTATTAGAGAATGTAACGTAATTTTTAACGAATATGGTATTTAAACAATCTAAAATAAAAACATTAGAAATTAATATTAGTGAACATACTTGAAACACTATTTAAGATATCTACACTAATATAAGAGATATTATTATTATTTTTAAAATTATCAAATTAATATAATAATTTACACAAACCCATTTTGACATGATTTGATAGTTATTAAAGGTTATCTACAAATTTAAAAATATTAATATCATTTTTACATATTTTGTAATATATTTCCACATAATTTTATTGGATACTTCATCATATATATTATGTGTAGTCTCATTTACTCCTAATCCCTTACAATCCCAAGCGTGCCGACCTATCACCCAGTGTTGGGCGCTCACCCGAGGCGCACGCAGCGCCAAGCCCCTCCTTTATGTTAGCTTTGCAAGAATGTTCATCATTAATGGATGAGTAATTCACATACATAGATACATGCATTGTATAACAAATACAAAGGAACTCAGACCCACATACAAATGCACCATAATAAGAAGGGAAACATTGTGATCACAGAAAGAAAAAAGATTTGAACCATGAGCATCATCAAGAACATAAGGGTTTGAACCCACAAGCATAAAAGAAAATATACAGATCACAATCCATGACTTAGATGTTTAAAACAACCCTTGTATTGATTCATCAACATTACAGTAGCCAAATACATTAAAGAATCCATGAATGGAGCTAATACAATAAAATAGTCCCCATATATTCTCTATAATGGCTTCATTACAGAGATTACATCCATGCTCCCCTTAGCTCTCACTCTCCATATGTACATACATACATCTCGATTGCTATGCAAAACAATCCATAAGAAGGAACTGGAAGGAATCTCCTCTAACCGCTTCATCATTATCTAAGACATGTCAATTGTCATCATGTCTTTCCCTACTCGAGTATCTTCAACATGCAGGTGCCAGCTAAACCATAACTAACTCAACTCCTTATCATGTTATGATAACCATAATGATGCCCTGGAATCCTTTCCTTGAGCTGCAAGTATTTCATATTTTATCTTTAACTATAACTGAATATAATCACCTTTCCATCCATTCGTTTATCATGGCTTTACTTATTCTTAAAGAAGTGACTAAGTCCTGAATCCACCATGCCTAGGCGTGAGCCTTCATGCATCCCCAAAAGTTACTTCCATGTGTGCCTTTGCACCTTATTTCCACTTGCCTTAATCCTTCGCGCCTCAGGTACTTGGTCATTTCAAGGGCCCAACATCACCCCACACTAAATCGATTTCCACCCACGACAATTCTTTGTGCTCTCAAAAAAAAAACTTCATAGGCCAAAAAATATTTAAGGCTAAAATAACTTACACTATCGCCACCTACAAAAACAACTGGAACAACTCAAGGAATCGTGCATCTATTTTCTTCTTAAACTTCTTCCATGCCTCTAACTCTGTTAATGATTTCCCTGGCACTTCTCTTATACTAGGTACTTGATCTAGTGTGATTTCTTCCACCTTCCCCTTCAAATCCTGAATTACCACCACCAACTCCGTGCCAAGACCCTCAAACTCATCCATTCGTTCTATAATGGAGTCCCAAAGTTCACCAATCTAGAACTCTAACTTCTCACACTTGGTCTTTATTTTATCCTTCTGCATTGTGGTATCCCCTATCAGTTGTGCACACTCAGACTTGTTAGTAGGGACCTTTTCCTACAAGGCCTCGAGGGATACCTCCTCTTCTGCTACCCATGCATCAATGATAGGCTCACACTTCCGGGAGTTCTGTTGAAAACCCCTATCTGCTAGTATCTCTACCTCTTTAAGTTAGGTTAGTGATTCCTCCAACTTAGTGATTTGGGCTTCCATAGCGGCCCTATTGCTTTCTTTCTCCTTAGTGAGCTCTCACCAAAAGCCAAGGGGGTTTCTCTCCCACACTTTCCAAGATGGGGTAACACAGACTACTCAGGTCCTATACCTTCTGCATGAACCTCAAATCCTTTCTGCAACGCCTGCCTCCATAAATCCATCACTCCAATAACCTCACATTGTCTCGCTTATTCCCTTTCCCTAGCTTCATTATACTTGAGCCACCTCTCTTCTTTTTCTGCTTCCGCCGTAAGATCCGCCATCTCTCACCACACCAGCTTCCATTCCCCATGCCTAGTGTGAGTTTATCTAGCCATGGGAAATGCTTCTAAACTTAGAGTTATGATCAAGATCTTGATGGCTAAAGGTAAAACACGTAAGAAAGATCCTATGGGTTCTCGCAAGAACTCGAACTCAACAACCTATGGGTAAGAATAAGTGGAGATTGCATACTCCAACGTGAAACTCAGTCAACACACCTTTCCACCAATGATCAAAAACATGATTCCAAACCGAGAAGCATCATCATGAAGCCTCTGATAATCTTCTTGAGTCCACACATGAGGTCGATAGAACCAACTTCTCCTCGAGTGCATACGCTGATAACCACTCATACAGTTCCATTGGAAAACAAAAAAGAAAGTTTCATATAGCTCATGATATAGATGCTCCTCTACCCATTTACATTCATCAAACTCTAGTCGAGTGTTGAATATATGAGCAAAATCATCCTCCGTGTTTTTAAGCCAAGTTTCCATAATGTCCAAGGTCAAGAGTTCTATCATCCCTTACCATTCTTGCAACAGATTCAAAAGAGGTCGAAAATGGAACCAAAATGTAGTCTCGTCTACCCCTAACCCCTTAAAATCCCAAGCACGCCGGCATATCACCCAGTGTTGGACGCTCACCCAAGGTGTGCACACATGCATGCGCCGAGACCCTCCTTTATGTGAGCTTTATAAGAATTTTCATCATTAATGGATGAGTAATTCATAGACATAGATACATGCATTGTATAATACATACAAAGGAACTCAAACCCACATACAGATGCACCATAATAAGAAGGGAAACATTGTGATCACAGAAAGAAAATAGATTTGAACCATGAGCATCATCAAGAACATAAGGTTTTGGATCCACAAGCATAAAATAAAATATACAGATCACAATGCATGACTTAGATGTTTAGAACAACCCTTTGTATTGATTCATCAACATTACGCGTAGCCAAATACATTAAAGAATCCATGAATGGAGCTAATACAACAAAAATTTCCCATATATTCTCTACAATGGCTTCATTATAGAGATTACACCCATGCTCCCCTTAGCTCTCACTCTCCATATACACATACATATATCTTGATTGCCATGCAAAATAATCCATAAGAAGGAACTGGAAGGAATCTCCTCTAATCGCTTCATCATTATCCAAGACATGCTAATACAACAACAAATTTCCCATATATTCTCTACAATGGCTTCATTATAGAGATTACACCCATGCTCCCCTTAGCTTTTCTCTCTTTTCTACATACTTTGCAATGTACTTGACTACGACATGTTTGGAAAGAACAGGTTGCTAATCTACGCTTGCTCTCCACAATTGTAATATGTAGCGATTATGTGTATTTACCCTATCATCATTTCTCACAAGTTCAAACTTTTTATCTCCTATCTCTGAGTCTTGATATAACTTTGATCCATCGAGATTCAATGGCCACGGTGCATTATACCTGCAAAATGTAATAATCAATTATTAGTTCTTCCATGTATGTGTTTTTTATTTCAATTTAATTATTCAAATTTTTGAACATCTTACCTACAGATAATTTTTCCCCTTTTCTTATCGTATGTCATTCTACACTATTGAGAATATCTTCATAGTCACGTTCCATATCGAATTGTGTCAGTTGTCCCTTATTTTGAAGACACGGATGTTGCATAAAATTTTGGTAGACCTGTAACATAGAACATAAGAATACACAATATATTTTGAGAACGTAAAAATTCTATATAAATCATAGACTCGATGAGAATCGATAAATTACCTGTATGTTTCATTGGTGCGGGTCATCTCGAGGATTCCATGCATGGACAATAGAATGGAAGTATTTTTCAGCATTTCCACGTTGAAAATCATCATTCCAATCAAGGTTGTCCATATTTGGCACCCCTTCTAACCATATGAATCCATGCACATGTGGTGAACCTCTATGCTACCATTCATATCTAGACCAATAATCTTTAACTTTCATTCCTTTTTGTAATACCTCCTTTCGGAAAAGTGTATGTCGTAGGTGCATATAATGTGCCACTATATGTGGATATTCGATGATATTTTTCCTTCGCCAATTTTGTGCTTCTCGTGGATTATCCGGTGGTGTTCTAGGCATTAATGCATGTAGATCAGACCAATACATATCAATTGCACTCAATGTGAAAAAAATAGTAGGTGATCCTATTTGATGCAACATGTCAGCCAATTCACCATGACATTTTTCCTAATAAGACCTTGTACCCCTCAACGATGTTCTGAACCACATCAAATGATCAACCAGATTGGAATGGGGAACATTCTTCATATGCTCACGTAACTTGTTGATGGTGATTGGCATATCTTGGAGGTTTTTCTTCACAAAAATGTAGACAAATTTTGTGCACGATGTCTCATGATCATGTTCATCATGTAATACCTAAACCGAGGATGTCGGCCAAATCGGTGATCCCTATATTGCAATAAATTCTTTACAAATTCATGGAGACGTACTCATCTTAATCGCGGTTCTAGCCAATCACATTTTCCATCAAGAAAAAGAGTAGGGAATGCCATATCAAGTAGTCCTACTATCACATACTCATTGATAGGAGATGCTCCTATCCCTGCCAATCAATGAGTGCTCCAGGGTCCGCATGAGGGTTATTCACCCACACATGGATTAATTCCATCTCCCTTGGTGCATTAGGTGGTTTAGATGCCATCGATGTTGTATGACTAATTATATTTCCTTCATCTGTCTCCACGGTCGGACCTACAAACACAATTTCATTTACATCGAATCAAACTCCATATGAATTGAGTTCAGCTGCTCGAACACATTCTCAACAAAATGAGATGGAAGTTCATTCAGAGCATTTTCATCGATTTGGACATCTGAATAGAACTTATCATGTTCTATTTTATATTTCAATGCATTATAAACTCACTCTCTATTGACTGTAAAGTCATAATTTGTTCCATGCTGATCTCTCCTCTGAACAATAATCATCGGAAAATATTTCAATCTATGGGGCAAAAGATTAGCGATTTCTTTTACTTCTTGAGGAAAACTTATCGTGTGACCTTTATATTTATATTGACCTCTTGTTGCATGTGTCACCTGTAGGATTGGGTTGACACGGGCTATTAACATTTCCTCAATTTGAGTTAAGTTTTCAAGTTCTAGTGGTTGTGGCCTAGGATCCATATTGTTTGATGCCAAAATCGATGATGACCTTTCTCTTGTCGACATCTAGTACACACAGTCCTTGGTGTTCGATAAACTTTTATTCCAATGTAACATTCTTGACAAATATAACACATGACAAGCGAAGAAAGGTTATTAATACGTGTCAAAAATCATTTGGACCGTATTGAAATCTCTCCCAAGCATTCCATTAGGATCATCTATCATGTGTTCTCTCGCAATATGCGAGTCTTGCATTCTTCTTCTTCTTCTAGGTTCGATTGTTAACTCCTCTTGTAAATCATTATTTTGCATTCTTCTTCTTCTCATTGTTCGTATTGGTTGTAATGTCATCTCTTGTTGCACACTATCATTCTCTAAATTATTTACAACATCTATATTCATTATATCTTGGGCCAAGTTTTCTGGTGTTTCGAGCACGCAATCCATCGATGTTGAATTTCCTGCCCCAGAATTAACTTCAACATTACCAGCCATTCTACGATAATTCCTCTGAGATGCTTCACGGTGAAGTTCTAAACATTATTAAAGTAATAATTACCATCTACACATAGAAATGTTGGTTTTCTATGTCAGGGAATATGGAAACCTATATTAAACATGAAATATATTGTTTAATGTGTTAGGAAATTTTTATTCAATATATGGGTTGATAAAAATACAAACATTATTAAAGTTGTAATTTTCTTGGGCACATAGAAATGTTGTTTTAATAATACATCTCAACCGGAATCTTTTCTAAACAATTCAACTTACAATGTCTACATTTTTTTAAAAATTACTCAAAATTTCAAGTATATTTTTTTCTTTCAAAATTAATAAATTTTACCAAGATAGAAATTTAAATAGGATATAAATTTCATAAAGTAACTTTTAATAATACATCTCAACTGGATTTTTTTCTTTTCATTCAAAATTATTAAATCTAATCATGATATAAATTTAAATATATATAAATTCATAAAGTAACTTTTAAAAATACATATCAAACCTAAACATCAAAGTGAAAAAGACACCGAATATATTTTCTAATAATATTTTTTTATAAATTTCATACCTATATCATATTAATGACTAATCTAGAGTGTGTCCAAGTTATGTGAACTGCAATTAATAAATTTTTTTATAAATTTCATACCTATATCATATTAATGACTAATCCTGGAGTCTGTCCAAGTTATGTGAACTGCAATTAATCATGTCTCCATTTCCTGCAATATCATGTAAGGTAAGAATTTATTCACATAATAAATACATATTAAAAAAATTTAAGTAAAGGTTGGGGGACTGGTTTTTAATCTGAATACCATGCATAAATTTTAATAGTGAACAATGTTCTATCTAAAAATGAAACCAAAAGAATAAGATCTTACTATCAAGTTATTGAACCTGTCACAATTTCCAATCCGGGTTTGTTTGTAAGGAACAAATTAAATTATGCATAAATTTTAATAGTGAGCAATGTTCTATCTAAAATAAAGAATTATACTGAAATGAAACCAAAAGAATAAGATCTTACTATCAAGTTATTGAACCTGTCACAATTTCCAATCCGAGTTTGTTTGTAAGGAACAAATTAAATTATTATAATGTGTGGGGAAGTTATGTAACTGTTTTTAATAACTTATTTATTACTTAAAATTATTTACCTAATAATATATTGCATATTTAAACTTATTTATTTATTTAAACATTATAGTTTTTAAATTAACACATTAAAAGTATTTTTTACTTGTTTAAACAATTTATTTACTTTAATTTTTAAATATAATTCACTTCCCCACACCCGATAATTTAAAAAATTAATTTACTAAAGTATTTTTTTAAAAATTATTTAACCTTTAAATTATTTACTTCCCCACACCCTCTTCACTTTAATTTATGTAATTTCCCCAAGAATTAAATTAAATTAGTAAATTACTAAATTTAAATTAAAAATTATTTACCTAATAATATATTGCATATTTAAACTTATTTATTTATTTAAACATTATAGTTTTTAAATTAACACATTAAAAGTATTTTTTACTTGTTTAAACAATTTATTTACTTTAATTTTTAAATATAATTCACTTCCCACACCCGATAATTTAAAAAATTAAATTTACTAAAGTATTTTTTTAATTTATTTAAATTTAAATTATTTACTAAACCCTATTTTTTAACAAATTAAATTATTTACTTCCCCACACCCTCTTTTTTACTTTAATTTAAATTTCCCTAAAATTAAATTAAATTAAACAATAGTAAATTACTAATGTTAAATTAAATTAGTAAATTACTAAAGTGTTTAAAAATTTCAATTACTAAAGTGTTTAAAAAATTTATTTAAACATTATAGTTTTTAAATTAACACATTTTTACTAACCCGATAATTTAAAAAATTAATTTACTAAAGTATTTTTACCTTTAAATTATTTACTTCCCCACACCTTTACTTTAAGAATTTAACAAATTAAATTATTTACTTCCCCACACCCTCTTTACTTTAATTTAAAAATTAATTTACTAAAGTATTTTTACCTTTAAATTATTTACTTCCCCACACCCTCTTTACTTTAATTTTAAATTAAATTATTAATTACCCAAGTGTTTAATTACTAAATTTTAAATTAATAATTACCAAAGTGTTTTTTACCTTTAAATTATAAAATTAATTTAGTAAAATATTTTTACCTTTAAATTATAAAATTAATTTAGTAAAAAATGGTGCTCCTTGTTTTTAGGAAAAGATTCTAAAATTTCATGTTTCCCTAAATTTATTTTGTCATGGGACCACCTTGTTGAATAAAAGAGCAGCCCCTCCATGGAACCCTTGCCTTAGTAAGGGACCTTTATAATGTAAAAAAAAAAGTGTCCTAGAGTGCTATGTAAATCATGAAGGGCCCACTTATGCTATTTAAAATCAAAATTAATATAAACATCCAAGATTTATATGGATCACACTTAAAAACGGTCCATTTTTTGGTTTTACTAAATTTATGGAAGTCCACATTTTGTCCCTAACCTTTGTCACTATATAGATCTTTATTTGTTGAGCTCAGAAAAACAAAGTTCTTCCACCTTCCTCTGTCAACTCGGCAACCTTATTGAGTTTTCACATCACTGAATTCGTCCAATCCTTTCAGTGTGCAAACTCTTTGTGAGGTTCCAAACTCATCATCCATTCACATCAATGGCGAGTTATGGAGATTCGATGAAAGGTTCTGTCGAAGACAATTCCTTCATATTTGTTTAAACAGTTGTCTTCTATATCTAAGCTTGAGCAGCCATTAATCGGAGAGGATGAAAAAAGCGGAAATCATGGTGACAACATTATTCAGGGTGAAGAAGATGGTACAGATACTTTTACCAGTTGTTATGCCAAAGCGAAGCGGAAACCTAAACAAGCAAACTCTGCCAAATGGGAGGCCATTAGAGCCCGAGTGGAAAAAACTGAAGTCCTTCCCATTGAGCATTTTGAGATTAAAAAGGAAATAGGAGAAGGGTGCGTGGGCAACATATTTCTGTGTCGCCTTTCAGATACCCCTTATTATTTTGTATTGAAGACAATGAATAGAGTGATTCTACGGAGGTTGAACAAGCTGAAAAGTATTCTAAATGAAATTGAAATACTAGAGATGTTGGACCATCCGTTTCTTCCAACTTTATATCATTCTTTTCAAATGGGAGCCTGTACATTTATTGTCATGGACTACTGCCCGGGAGGTGACTTGTATGGCCTTCAAAGAAAGCAGCCAGGAAATTTCTTTTCTGAAGGAGACGCAGGGTATGTGCTCTTTGGTTTTATTTTCAGGAAGAGGTTGATTGTCATGAGTTTTTTTTTAAGGCATTACTTTTCATTTTAGGTTTAGGTTTAGGTTTATGCATCTTGTGGTAGTGCTACACCTGTGAGCTAGGGTGTCATTGTAAAGTAGATACAATATGTAAATAGTGTATTTTGGTTTAATGGTTATATGTTAAATGTACAATTGTTATATGTTTTTTGGGTTAATATTTTGTGTTTGTTTTATCCCATTTAGTTTATAGGTTATATATTAATAAGTTGAATTGTTGATCAATTAATCAAAAAATATCATTCAAAAACTGGTAAAAGTCAATTTGCTAATAGATATGAAGAATAGACCTTTTCAATTTCTACATTCTGTAATTAAGAAATACTTTTAACTGTAGGTATCATTGTAAAATAGATAAACAATAAATAACTAACTTATTTTCTTACTATACAAAAGATTTATTGTAACTAATTACCTCTTTCCTTATTTTATACATTCTTTAATTGATTTATATTTTTCTTTTAATTCCTCTCAATATGATGTCATTTTTAAATTAAATAAACAATATATAAATAATTTTATCTGATTATGAAATAGATAACATATAAATAACTTTATTTTGTTATTTTACTTATCCTTATATTATGGAGCACAGTAAATAGTTGTATGACATGTCAAATAAAATAATAAAAATAGTTTCTTAAAACTATTAAACCCTAATTTATAATTCTACAATCTTCATAACCCATGCTACATAATCAGTGGTTCAAACCGTGATCCCATCCGGAATCCATGCTAGTACTATCTTGGGAAAATACATTACACACATGTTTTTAATTCAACTATATCATTAGGGTTTTTATTGTTCATACTATTCATAATGTTGACATCTAGTGTGCATGGGTTATATATAATATATCTACGAAGTTATGGAACTTTTGAATACAATAGTATACAATTTATTGGATCAATTTGTAAGGTACTTCTTTTCATATTTATACAATCTATTTCTACATTTTAGATGAGGTATATTTTTTAGATAAATTAAAACATTCTAATTACATTTAATTATTTGTTTGTTATGTACGATTTTAGTGGTTAGTGTCTAATTATATCAAACTTATTTATATATTTATATGTGTACATTTTTATTAAATAGTTGTTTAATGATAATTAAACAAAAATTTGTTCTGAAACTAATTTTATTATATATATAGAAGGATAAATATTTGTATCTTTCAAATTTTATTTTAATTTTTTATAAAATTATTTAATATATGGTTATTAAAATTTAATTTAATTATTTTTTTTGGGCAACCAAGACCCATTATTTTTATATATACTTTGAGATACTCTTAATCATTAGTTGTTGTTTTCATGGTTTATTTTGAAATTCTCTCCGATTTAACTATTTGAGAACCTCTTAATACATTTACACATTAATTTATTTAATATAGATTTTTAATAGACAATTTAAAAACACGCATGAAATCTTAGTGGCAGTTTATGTTCTTATCTCCTTGTTTCAATGGAAGAAGATGACATGGGGTATTTCAGCTATGCATAGAGATTTTCTCTAGAAAGAATTAAATACCTCATTTTCTCACAAAGCCCGTAAAGAGTTTCTCTTAGATATAAAGGGTTTGTATTGAACTTATTTTGTAGCAAGTTTTTAAAGTTTGAATATTGTTGAAATCTCATTTTTAACCAATGGTTGGTTTAATAAATAAGCCTGAAAGCTTATTTTTTGAATCAGTTCCCAATTTTTTAGTTCATTGTAGTTAATGCTCAATATTTCTTCCCTAGTTTACATAAAATCATGGATTGCTTGTTATGGAGTTTTTTGATAAACCTTCTTGGTTGTAGCCATCAAGTTGATGCTAAAATAGTGCTCCTCCTTGTAATTACATAATCTAGTTAATGTGCTTTGAAATTAGGTAAGTGTATATAAAAGTGGTGTCTAACCTCAGGAAGCATAGGGTGTACGGTGCATGACACTGATTTTTAGTCTCAGGAATAGGCCTTCTAAGCTGACGACTTTGAATTGGTTATGTTTCACATAACAGGTTTTATGCTTCAGAGGTTCTGATAGCATTGGAATACCTTCACATGCTGGGAATTGTGTACAGAGACCTCAAACCAGAAAACATTCTCATAAAAGAAGACGGACATATCATTGTGACTGATTTTGATCTAGCCATAAGAGGCCCATTCCAGCCTTCAGTGACCAGATTTCCTCCACAACGACTGAGACCTGAGAATGATTTAAGTATTGAGTGTCCCAAGGATTTCATTGGATGTTTCAGTTTTACAGGGCTGTTAAAGAGTTTGAGGAAAAAGAACTTTGACAAATATTCATGCCTCCCAAGCAATGAAAACGATTCAGGCCTGAATATAAGTGCACTTGCTGCATTGCCTGAGATTCGGACTGAACCCAGAAGTGTCCGTGCAATGTCAGTTGTGGGTACATATGAATATTTGGCTCCAGAGGTTTCAGAAGGAAAACACCATGGAAGTCCTGTAGACTGGTGGGCTCTTGGAGTTCTACTGTATGAGCTTTTGTATGGAAGAACACCCTTTGTGGGGGAAGATGAAACGGATACATCTATGAATATAAGGGAGAGGCTTCCTTCCTTTCCTGAATCTCCCAAGGTGACTGATGAAGCAAAGGATTTGATCAGTAAGTTATTGGTGAAAAACCCTTCCAAACGGTTGGGATTTGAGCGAGGAGCTTCCGAAATTAAGGAGCACCCTTTCTTTGATGGTGTAAAATGGACAGTGAAGGGCCAACCGCCACTAATTCCTGGGCCATATCACGGTCAGCGTGATGATGAAATAGAGGATTTTTCTGGGTCCGACTCAGAAAGTGAGGTTTAATAAGATTGAGTTCAAATATGGCAGGGGCTTTGGAATAAGTATTGACTAAATTCCCAATTATCTTAGCAAGACTGTAAACTGCATTGACCTGTACGCTGGATTTTAGTTTCACTTGCACATATGTATTGATGTGTTAATAGATGAAATATAAGTTTACAAATTTATCATGATGTGATTGTGACAGCTTGGTTTCACCATTGCATTGCATTATTAGTGAGATATTTTATCCAGTCGGCTCGAGCCTGGTCTTTTTTAGATTTCTAAAAATTGCTTGACAAATTGTAAACAGTGAAAATACCATGGGAATGTATTATATAAACAAATATTTTTGATCCTTCTTTAAAGTTTTCTCAAGACTCCATACTTCCAACAATATGCAGTCAGTCATTTGGTCTTCGAGGAGGAGATGCAATATATGGCAGCATCTTGGAGGAATTTGCAGAGACATTAATACTAGGAATCCCTAGTTTTTGTTCCCGTATCCATGGCCATTCGGTCACTGTGACTTGCTGTGGTCTTCTTTTCTTGATTTGTAATCAAATCTCCTGTTGTCTGGAAATGTTTCCGGGAAGAAGAAAGCACTTGCAAAACCAGATACAGGAACAGAAAGATGTTCCATATCTGAAGCTAGAAAATCCAGTCTAGCAGTTTGTGTGTGTCTATATGATTTAGTTTTTATTAATACATCATCTTATTGCCAGCAGTCTCAATATTCTTTACCATATGAAGGCATGCAGACACTTGTAATTTACCAGTAATATTCTAATAAATATTTGTAATCATTGTCAAACCCTCCAAACTCTCATTGAATTCCTTGTTTCTGGGGTTTGTAAAGGCTTTTTTATTAAGAAACACTACTAGAATTATAGAATACGATGCAAAAACAGTGGATTGGAGATTTTAAAAATAGATGAGTGTGCAAAAATATCTTTGAATTTTACATGTACAGAACCTCCAAATCCTCTCTATATTCAGAATATCATACCAAACTGATCCATCAGCTCATAACATCAATTAATTTTGGTTAACACTTACAGTTCGTACGGAAAACATTAATAAATAAATCCTTTGAAAACCAACCCCAATCACTTTCAATTATTTGAAACAGCAAGGGATACATTTTTTTCATCTTAGTGCAGACACTAGCTGCTGAAAAGCAATCAAATCTGTTGCTGACCTCTGAAATGTTCTGCGTGCACTCTCAAACAACAACACAATGGAAAATTAAAAATATTAAGTTTAGTTTTTTTAGTCTTTTATGTTTACTTGGATCTCTGGTTTTGAGAAAAATAGATAGGTGCGTATATTTCTTGAGAAGCACCCGTAGGATGCTTATTATCACCATGTCAATTTAATCTGACAAATGTTGAAGAAAAAAGCATGAAACTGTAAAAAACATGTGAAAAATGATCCTACCACTTTAGCTCACAAAAAATAGAGGAAATGACTTACGTGGAATAGATTTATGAAGCTCTTAGGATGAGAAAGATTTGAATGCTGCTTGGTTTTAGCTTACCATGTTGACAAAGATTAGGATGCCACTTGGTTTTAGCTAACCGTATTTTCCAGATGCTCTTTAGACTGCTGTCTATCTATCTAATATCTACATAGTATTAGTAAAATTTCACTGAATGCAATCCCTGAAGTTGGTCGAGCAGATAGAATAGTTGGGCTGGCTGGGATTAGTTAACACTTAACATATATAGGGCCAACTTTGTCGGCTAGTTGATTGGTTTGGCCTTATATATAGAACTAAACCCAACCCAAAGTTGAGTTTGGCTCGTATATAGAGTTGATGTTGATTTCGGTGGGAGCGGAAGTCCTATATATCTATGGGGGGTGACTCTGCTGAGTATCAATGTGTAAACAAATGTGTCTTTTTTCAGATTTCATGCAGAGTTTCAAGTTGATATGTCTGGATATTTATGTAATATAGATCAAACTGATATGCAGTTGCATCCTATAGATTTGAAGTCTCTATTTGCAGATCAAAGTATCATGAAATTTTCTAGATACGTATGGAATATAGATTGAACATTTATATTGTTTCCTCAATATGAGCATCTATATATTTGTATCTGTGGGAGTATCTTTAGATTTGAGTATCATTGTGAGATTTGTTGTATCTATTTCTGGATTGAATGCTGATGTATCTAGAGTTGGATTGAATGTGAACAACCAAATTCTATTTAAAGTATTGTGAGATATATATTGGGCCAATAGTTGTTTCTTGTACAAACCAATCCAAGAAGCCCGATATTGAGCAATTGACTTGTAAAGCCTTACAAGATGAGAGTGGAGATAAGGAAGCATAGCTTCACTCATATGGAATTTTCCCACATTGGGTACCTCCAACCTAAATCAGTGTTTATCTTGCTTTTATGTATCTGTTGGTGTCGAATCACAAGACTTCTGGAACTCCGCAACTCGATCGTTTAAGACTCCCGGTGCGATTGCACAACATGGAGCTTTTCCCAAGTGTGGGACCTCGCGAAATCGGAAAAGCTCTCCGGATGAAGGCCGGCTCCTATTCCTCTGTTCAGATGCACCAATAAAACGCAGAGGTTTACCCCAAAAACCTAATCTAACTACCAAGGAGACAGGGAGAGAGAAATGCATGAAAAATAAACCTAAGCTAAGGAGGTGATGCACCGAGGAATGAAGAACATATGTTTTGCCAATTAAACACAGACCACAGAAATGCAATGCAATATCATGCACAGATAAACATATTCACAGTGAAAGATCAGGAGGATGCAAAATGAAACACATAGAGGGTTGAGAAACATCCACAGTCATGCATTTATTTGCTCCGAAGGTTGATACAATACACTGCAAAAAATGCCCAGAGGCAAAGGTGCATTACAGTTTCAAATGGGAGGTTTGAGCTCCACAACTCCACCTGCCAAAGAGAAGAAGGGAGGAGGCACAAAACAAAAATGTTCGACCCTTTAAAAAACAGCCCCTCCTTACATTTTATATGGAGGAAAAGAGAGGGAGAAGAGAGGAATTCGAACTGCCCCAACCACCTCCAAAACTGCATTTAATTCTTCAACAACCATGGTGGTAGGTGAGATCCCCAACGCCTGTCGGGTTCGGAACTTCCTTGTGCATTTGCATCGGGTATAGAGGACTGCTCGACATGCCTCTGATCCGTGCTCTTCCGACGTGTTTACCCGATTTGCTTTTGCTGCCGGGTTTTGCGGCCCGAAACATATTTTCTTGTGTCGGGTTCCTTAGAGCTCCCGACATGCTTTTTGACCATGCGTTTCCGACGTGCAAACCCGACTATGAAACCCGATTTTCTTTGTGCGTCGGATTTTTTAACCCTTCCGGCATGTCCTTTGGTGTCGGGTTTTGGTGGGCTCCCGACATGCGTTTCATCATGACCCGAAACCTGATTTTCTTGGTGCGTCGGGTTTTGGAGACCCCCCGACACATTTTTCCTTTGTCGGGTTTGGAAGAAACCCCGACATGTTTTCCTTTGCTGTTCGCCCGACTTGTAAACCCGCGTTTGCATTCGCGTCGGTTTTTTCGGCCTTCGCGACATGTTCCAGCGTCGGGATTCGGAGGCCCGCATACATGTTTTCCTTTGCTGTCGGGATTCTCTGCCCCTCCGACATGTTTCCTTCCGCGCCCTGTTCCTCTGCCACGCTTTTCCGCCACCTTCGCCCGAATCCTCCGCCCGCGATTTGCCTGATTCCGCCGACTCCCAAACCCGCGTTTGGTGCGTCTGCCGGGAGGAAAAATATACAACAATTTGGCGACTCACGGGGTTACCTGCCTGCTAGGTAGAAGATCAGTGGCCTTTTAGCAATCCATTGGGCATGGAGTCATAAGCAACCTGAAGCCAACCTGATATCTGAACTTCTTCTCCGAGAACACGCAACTTAAGAGTTGTTCTCACCAAAATCCGCTGCAATGAACTATGCAAGAGCAAAAACCAGCAACACCAAAAACTATGTACAAAATTGAAAATCATACATGCCCCAAATGGAACATGCAGAGTGTGCACAAGCACTTCTTCTGCTGAAAGCAAACCTACCTACTCTACTCTTACTGGAAGCAAAGGCAAGCTAAACAAACCCTGCAACTGGTTGTGCAAAATAGCTTCCTTTCTTCAAAATGGGCAGCCATGCAATCGATTTGGCACTGATCACGGCTGTTTGGATGAGTGGGAAATCAACGAGAAGCTGGTCTTCCACCCAAATCATCAAGGTGTCAGCTGAAAACAAATCCAATACCTCTTTTAGTTGCTCTGCATTTGAATTGAAAAGGTATGGCAGCTGATCCTTGGTACTTTGTATCTCACCCTCATGCTCAGAAGCGAGCATGACTGGTTTTGGCTTCTCCCTTGGCTCCAATGAAGCCAAGTATCTGATTGGGCACGGCATGATCCTTTGAGTATGCCCATTGCTCTGATTTTCAACTCCAAGAATGGAGTTCTCTTGTAGACCCTCCGAGATGGATGACGTGGAAGAAATGGTGGAATCCTTCTGTCCTTTCTCTTCCTCCAATGAAGAACATGGAAGATTAAAATCTTCCAATTTTGATTCCAAAGAGCTGCTGCAAGATGCAGGCTGCTGCAAATGAACGTTCTCCTCCATGACAGCAGGCTCTGGTGTTTGGAATGTGGATGATGAAAGAGAGAATGGTGAAAACTCAACCGGTTCTTCTCCATCAAAACAGTCCTCCAAATCTGACAGGTAAACTGCCTCATTGCTGTCCCGCTGTTCGTGTTCAACTTCCTCCATGGTGTCCTCTGGATCTGCAACTTGACCACCATGGTTTCCTTCACTCTCCAATATTGAGTTTGAGAGATCAAACTCCTCTTCAGTACTAGAACTCGGGAGAGGTGAAGTAGAAAGAAGAACTAAAGGTTCTCCTGTAGCCTGCTTTGTGCTCAAAGCCCTTGGATCTGCACTTTTCTCCTCCACAACTAGGATGTGCTCCTCTTCTTTTGCCTTTGGAGCAGCTTCTCCCTCCTCTATTACTCGAAGGCAATCTTGCTCTTGAATGAGCTCCTCCTCCAGCATGAAGTTCGTCAAGTCAAACTCTTCGATCTGCTGCTCTAGAGGACAAGTTGGGACTGCAAGATCTCCTTCTTCTGCTGCAACAGAATCAGTCCTGACCACCATTTGTTCTCCAACCCCAACCTCTTCTGTAGGCCTAACCATCAAGGGGATCTTTGTCATCCCAAATCTAAGAGCCCAACTCTTCAGACTTTGAATTTCTTCCTCTTTGTTGGCACTCTCTTTTTGCTGTGGTTTTCCTTGGCTGGCATTCTGATTTTCATCCTCCCAACATGGATTAGGGGATGCAATAGGAGGGATAGGTTGAAACTCAACTGATTTGACAATTTTGTGTGGTGGTGGAGGCGGTGAAACCTCTTGTTTCTTTGGAGTGGAAGGTACTTCATTTAGCTCTTGTGGAGGGGGTTTGGATTTGGAAGAGAAGAGGGCAGAAAAACTGAGATGGGATGGAAGACTAGGGGGTGGAGGGATGGATTCAACATTTAGGGCAGCAGATGGTGAATGTAAAACTTGATACTGCTGAAATGATATAGATTGAGAGGGGGGAAAAGAAAGAGTATGAGATGGTGTGCTTACCCGTTGACAAGGTTGCTGAATACTCCTCTCATATACCTCTATTCCTTCAATCCACCTTGTAAGCAATGGCAGTGTTGCAATCATGAAGTCTAACTTCTCTTGAGAGCTGTAATGCCTTGGAAAAGGTCCCACCCATGGACAAGGTGCTCTGCAACCAATTCCAAATGCTTTCATTTGTGCCTGAGCCCTAGATTGCACCATGTTCACCTCCATCTTTTGGATTTTCTCCAGCAGATCTGCATTTTCTTCTTCATTGTCTTCATTGCATGCGTACCCTTGCTCTTGGAAAGCTCCATAGCCAAACTGATTTTGGCATTGCTGCTCATATGGGTATGCATGTTGATCCTGAACTTGACCAAAATGCTGATTTGGAGGATTTGTAAAACATGTTGGAGGTGTGATATATTGCTGCTGTTGATGTGGATTCCATGATGGAAATGAAGTCATGGTTGCACAACTTCATGGAATGGAAAAGAATGAAAGAGATGGAAAGAAAGATGGGTGGAAATGAATGGGAACGGGTCTGTAACTCAGAGAAATGGGTTGCTGATCAGGTGGAGTCGCCAGATGTGTTTTTGAAAATGCCTCTAAAAGGCTGGATGTTGCCAAGTTACACACCAAACTTGACAATATCGAAATCGAGATTTAAAATTTGAAGGACCCGAAGAATGCAATCTTCAGTTCGGAACTCATGTCATGTTGTGCAGCTACGGATTCCCGAAAAGCACAGTCGGAACTCAGGTCATGCGATGCAACTCACAAAACCCGAATTGCTATGTGTCGGAACTTGGAACATGTCCGACACCCCTCAAAACCCGATTTTCTTTGTTGTCGGGAATAGGACCATGTAATGCATCCCCCAAAACCCGAATTCTTTGCGTTGATGTTCTCGGTCCCAAAACCTCAAATCACACGCTTCATCGGGGTAGGACCATGCAATGCATCCTCAAACACAAACGCCTCGCTACATGCTCCGGACCAAAAAAACTGAAATGGTAAAAACTATAAAATTTTGAAAATCAAAATCTCAAAAAACTAAGAATACCCTTTTGAAGATTACAGTCAGATCTACCAACTGGTGAAATTTTGACTGTTTTGAGCAAGTTAAGCCCTTGAAAAATGATTTCGGGGTTCAGGCTGGGAGGTGCAAAATTCGAAATTTGTAAAAAACTGCAATTTTTAGTGCAAATTTCATGAAAACTCCTTCAAATTTTTTGATGGAATGACCTCTTGGTCCCACCGGGCGTGCCAAAACTGTTGGTGTCGAATCACAAGCACCCACAGGAACTCCATGACTCGATCGCTTTGAGACTCCCAGTGCGATTGCACAACATGGAGCTTTTCCCAAGTGTGGGACCTCGCGAAATCGGAAAAGCTCTCCGGATGAAGGCCGGCTCCTATTCCTCTGTTCAGATGCACCAATAAAACGCAGAGGTTTACCCCAAAAACCTAATCTAACTACCAAGGAGACAGGGAGAGAGAAATGCATGAAAAATAAACCTAAGCTAAGGAGGTGATGCACCGAGGAATGAAGAACATATGTTTTGCCAATTAAACACAGACCACAGAAATGCAATGCAATATCATGCACAGATAAACATATTCACAAAGAAAGATCGGAGGATGCAAAATGAAACACATAGAGGGTTGAGAAACATCCACAAAGCCATGCATTTATTTGCTCCGAAGGTTGATACAATACACTGCAAAAAATGCCCAGAGGCAAAGGTGCATTACAGTTTCAAATGGGAGGTTTGAGCTCCACAACTCCACCTGCCAAAGAGAAGAAGGGAGGAGGCACAAAACAAAAATGTTCGACCTTTAAAAAAAAGCCCCCTCCTTACATTTTATATGGAGGAAAAGAGAGGGAGAAGAGAGGAATTCGAACTGCCCCAACCACCTCCAAAACTGCACTTAACTCTTCAACAACCATGGTGGTAGGTGAGATCCCCAACGCCTGTCGGGTTCGGAACTCCCTCGTGCATTTGCATCGGGTATAGAGGACTGCTCGACATGCCTCTTTCATGCTCTTAGATGTGTTTTCCCGATTTGCTTTTGCGTCGGGTTTTGGCGACCCGAAAACATATTTTCTTGTGTCGGTTCCTTAGAGCTCCCGACATGCTTTTTGACCATGCGTTTCCGATTTGACCCGAAAACCCGATTTGCTTGTGCATCGGACTTTTTAACCCTTCCGGCATGTCCTTTGGTGTCGGGTTTTGGTGGGCTCCCGACATGCTCTTTCATCATGCATGCGCTTCCGACCCGAAACCCGATTTGCTAGGTGCGTCGGGTTTTGGAGACCCCCCGACACATTTTTCTTTGTCGGGTTTGGAAGAAACCCCGACATGTTTCCCTTTGCTGTTCGCCCGACTTGTAAACCCGCGCCACAGATTGCATTCGCGTCGGTTTTTCCGGCCTTGCGACATGTTCCAAGCCATCGGATTCGGAGGCCCGCATACATGTTTTCCTTTGCTATCGGGATTTTCTGCCCCTCCGACATGTTTCCTTCCGCGCCCTGTTCTCTGCCCTTTGACGCTTTTCCGCCGCCTTCGCCCGACTCCTCCGCCCGCGATTTGCCCTCGATTCCGCCCGACTCCCAAACCCGCGTTTGAGTGCGTCTGCCGGGAGGAAAAAATATACAACAGTATCATGGCGTCAATTAGTAGTCAGCAGCGATGGATTAGTTAGCATCCATTGCCTCAAGATATTTTGAACCTCATTTGAATAGAGATTTATGTCCTCATAGAGTTGTTCCTAAATAGAATGGTGTTCCTCTTCCCCAAATTCTAAACTATAATATCGGGGCAATCTTGCAAATAGCCATTTCTTTAATGGTGTTGAAGTGCAAGAACCAATACCATGCAGCTGCTGCCCAGTTTTTTTATTTCTTAATTGCTATATATTCTTCACCACCATTTTAGTTCATCCTATTAAACTGTTTCCATTCACTATGGCAATTAACCTTAGCGGCAGGTACTATTGCTTAGTTCATCCTATTAAACTGTTTCCATTCACTATGGCAATTAACCTTAGCGGCAGGTACTATTAGTTGCTGGTAAACAGTGAGCAAATGGTACATAATCGTCGGAAGTGTTTCAATGTTGGTGGTCTCAGTGAGTTTTTGGCTTGTGGCATCCTTGGAAGTATGTGTGACCCCTTAGTCATGCTTAAGATTAATTTCAGGGTTTTCTCGTCAATAACTTTCGTATCTAGACTTTTCTCAACAGGGATTCTGTACCATAAGAGTATCTTTAGACCAATGTACACAAAATCACGATGAGGAAAAACTGACGAGGGTCCGAAAAATATTAAATTTTCGTGAACAAGATTTTGTACTGTGAGAGCATTTATACCAATGTTAACAAAATCATAATCAGGAAATAATAACAAGGGTTCCAATCAATATGAACAGGGAAAACTGGGTAAAAAGGGAAAACTAGGAAAACTACTGCTGCATAGAAAGTTACTGTAAAAAGGGGCTCACCTGAATAGTTTATTGTCTCTAATGCAGCATTTCATGTACATCTGACTGTCTATAGTCTTTGAAATCCTTTAACCCTTGCAAACTCTGTGAATGGCTTTTCGTGAATATATCCTCTGTTTTCTATTAAATCCCTCACTACCCAAACTCATGAATGGGCTAGACCTGCCATCACACAAATCTACTCATTCAAGAAGTTGGAGAAAGCACGGGACGGATCTTTATCCTTTGACTCTCCATCTCCCGAATTCTAGTTGTAACTTGTGTTTAATAACAGCTAAGTAATGATGCTATTATTCTCAAATTGGATAGACGTTCTCTTCATTTTGCTTTTGAACTAAGTTTTCTTGGCTCTTTTACCATACACGATGAAAAGGGTATATCACAGCCTTTGTCTTGCATCCATTATTACATTATGGAGATAAAATGAAATATATACACCATGAAATTATCAGGCATGAGTAATTCGAAAATTCTAGTTATAGGGGGGAGTGGATAGGGAAATTGTTTTGTGGAGCAATAAGAATTTAAACAGTAGACAATTTCCTGTTGTATATGTTATTGAGATCTACTGGAAATGTTTCTATTTTTTATTTTCTAATCTAGCTTCTGACATTAATTGCAAGCTTAAAGAAAATTACAATGATCTCTGCCAATGCCGTAAAAATGCACATAGACACAGGCAAGGCTATGCCTATAGCATGTGATATCTGAGTCATCATTGTTGGAAAGAGGCCACTAAAGAAGCTGATGGTTCTTTGTGTGTGAAAATGTTGTAGATTAACAAGACTAACTTTAATAGTGAAGACTGCATAGTTACTGTTATAATGTTATTTATCAACGCGATACAATAGCTGGAATCCTTAGCTTTCAAAATTGCATGACCCAAGTTTCTGGAGTTCAGTATTGATGACTAGCAGCTTAGAGTACAATGTATCCTCGATGTTGTTTTATTTCCTTCTTTGTATCATAAATTGAAGAGCCGTCTGACTGTTTGACACACAACCGGATAATTAACATGTCTCCACAGAAGTTTTGTTCTGCATGGTTGTCAATCTCTCAGGATAAATTGTGTTGCAAATTTAACTGATGACACTTAATTTTCATCTGGAACTTGACTGGATCTTGAATTCCAAGAGATAAGTTATGCAGCACAACGGAAATGTTATGTTGCTCTAGGGAATTTCAAACTTTCAAGTATCCCAAGGAATTTCAGTCATCTTATGAGAGGTTTGGAGCAGCATAGCTCACCGGTGGCCATGATGGTCTTTCTGTCCTTCATTCCTACCATTATTTATGGGTATGTGAGTTAAAGTCTGTGTTGAAGGAGATTTGGGAAGACTGGCTTGCCTTAATGGCAAGTGCATATGATTTGCAGTTTTCTAGCAAAGTAATATCTGCATGTGTACATTTATTGCTTTCTTTTGTCCATATGCTCGAAGAAGCAGCCTTGATGAAGTTTTCTGTGTAACTCTATGGTGGATTATAGAATGTTTTTGGCCCAACACTTGTATGAATAGTATAGAAAAGTAGCATTGATCAGTCTCTGCTGAGATTTGTTTGTCCAGCTGCTAAGTTTAGTACTGGTTCTATACAATAAACTGCCTTCTGGTATTGAGTAAATTCTTATCTGTTATCTTATCTACTTATAAATAAAACATGTTGAAATATGGTTAACTTGTTGATGACCATTTTCTAGTCACGTCTTTGCATTCTCCTGGCCTATTCTTTTCAAAATTGATCTGGTCGTAAATGCACAAACCACTTTATCAACTGGGCTAGTTCATATCAGTGGCAGTTTTCCAAGGTCAGAAGGTGCCCTAAAATAACAATTTCGGATCTCATTTCAGCCACCCAAAGTGAATTGCATCATGACACATTTTCATCATTCTGTTGTTTTCCTTGCAAATGTGTACTTGGCCCATATCTTTGTGAATTGCACAAATATATACCTATATTTTCTTTCATTCAATGACAACTTTTTCGTGGTATTATTTGGTCATGCTTTTTTAATTACCATTGTATGATCATTGCTTTCACGAATATGCTAACTTTGTGGAGGTATCTTGTCCTTATCTCTTAACAGGAATTCCATTTAATTGAGAAAAAGGAGCTCGCACCTCTTCAGGATCTGATAGATTCCATTCTTATTCCATATTAAATGATTTCAACATTGTAATTTTAGTTTCTGCCAATTCTCGAGATATGAAAAAAATTTAAGGTTGGTATTCTTGAGTAAAATCATGTTGTCATCACGAGACATGAATGAACTTTATGATAAGTTGGAGATATATTTGTGAAATATTGTATAGCTTATGTAAGAAACCCCTAAGTTTTTTATTGTGTGCAATTTCGATATGACTTTTTTTACTGTTGATTCTTTTATTATTTCTATACTCAAACCACAGTGTTAAATTTCTATAGATTGCTCCATGTATATACTTACTTTTTATCCCTGTTATGATATTCAAACAGTCTTTGTTTTGTACTCAATATAACAGACGGAAGTGATAATATGTTGTGCTGGAGGAGGTTTATATATGTAGATCATATATTTACTAAAATATGAACAAATTATGTGTGGGATCTCCTCTGTGACTCCAACCCTAGTAGTAGAATCAATTACTTTCTCTTCATTTTGTACACTGTTTTATATTGAAAAGAAATGTCATCAGCGTGACATAATTTTTTTTTATCTGTAAGTGTTTAATTTGAAGAGATGCAAATATTTTTATAGTACTCTTGATTTTTGACAAATCTATAACATATTGCGGAAGCAGCATCTTAGCTTAAGCTACAACTTGTTAATTCCAAGTTCAAGATTTGTTAGTAATTGATTACTTTATTTTCATCATTCTTATTAGTTTCCCGTTCATATTATGTCCGGTATCATCAAAACACACTACCACCTATGACAAGTAAATCTTGTGTTTGGCATTCTGATGTACAGGTCCAGTCTTCCCCAAATTTATTTTTTTGTTGTAAAACACAGTTCCTATTACCTGGCAAATACTGCATTCTATAAAAAGAAACACATGTAAACTCCATGACACTATCTTCGGTATTCATGGGAAACATTCTTCTTTATTATGAATAATGTTGCCCTTCAGACATAATTATTGCTTCAGTGTCACCAAACAGAAATCCTTGGTACTACATCCCAAAACGTGCAACAATATCATTTCATCATCTCATCTAAGACAGCATTGCAAAAAAACCCTCAGGTTTCTACCTATAAAACATTAGTCAATCCACCTCTAATGTTAGTACATGGATTCTGCAGGAGGAAACTACTACAAATATTTGTCACACTAAGTCGAAGGGGAGACTTGTAAACCTATAATATATATATATATATATATATATATATATATATATATATATATAATGTGGATGATTGAATGATGGATATAAATAAGCTACAAGAGGTGCATAAGAAGGATTGTAACTCTGCTCTTACTACTCATAAAATAAAAGTGTACAGTTAGGTTCATAACAAGTCCTGCCTTATGAAAATGCTTTCTTCTTTAGGCAAAAAAGGATGAAATTTGAGTAAGTCGGATTCCGCTTTGAAGCATACTAATATATATGACTATATAAATCTCTGAGTTAAGGTGCACATTTCCCATGTTTTAAGACGGGTTTAAGATGGGGCGTTAAATCAGATTCAAGCCATATTTATGTCAGTTTTTCTCGCCCAATGTAAATCCGACTTAAAACATCCAGGCAACATTGTAACTACTGTGTAAATCCCACGTACAAATTACAAATGTACGATGCAAAGTCAATGTAATAGGCCTCAGTAGTTTTTTTGCAACTTAAATGCAACGTAAAGGTAGTTTTAAAGGCAATGCAAAAGGTAACTTAAATTCGTTGTAAAGAAAATCAAAAGTGACTTAAATATGACTGCAATCTGTCACAAATCTGTGTAAATTTGTCTGATCACTCTCTGAATTTAAAAAAGAAAAACGTGCCAAAATGTATTGGGCTTCATTCTTAATTTTGCACCTTGATGACAAAGGGCTTGCACACATTGTTTTTCCAGTTCTACCCATTCTTTTTGGTTGTTTATATCCACACATTCCAATCAATTAAAAACATTCTATACAAGACTAGATCATGTATTGAGAGAAAGGAGAATATCAGAGTAGTAAAGAATGTTTCAAATCCAAATTAATTTAGGGTATTATGGGTTTCGATTTAGGCATTATGGGTGCAATTAATTTGTGTGGCACCCAAGGGGTTGCATGGAGGATGCTGAACCTAGTTAAACTTGGCAGACCTGTTTAGGAGGAGTTATATATTCTAATAAAAGATGCATAGAGAACCATCGCACATTCAAATGCATGAGATTGGCAGAATAATGTCACTTCTATTAAAATGAAAGCATAGGGTAAGGTACATATGCATAAAATGCACAACATTATCGAGAATAAGAATTCTCAATGATAAGAAAAACCTAACACTTAGAATATTAGAGCATAAAAACTGAAAATTCCAGTGATCAGGTTAAAAGGTGATTTGTTTAGTATGGGAGATTAGTTTACAGTGCTCCATTGTGTTAGATACTCAAGGCATGCTTATGTGGAGAGATTTCCATCTAATATAAGATACTCGATGCATGCAAGTGTTCAAGATACATATCGAGAGCATGGTCGATGCATTACAATATACATCATTACAACAAACGAGTTATAGTAAACGATGGTTATTGAAGATGATGGTGAAAAGAGTGGTTCATCTTCTACATGACAGTTGGGCTTATTGTAGGTGTGGTCATTGATCTTCAAGTGTGTGTTATGTTGACAGGGGCCCTAATATGGTGCATGCGTGGAGAGTGCCACCGACATTCCATGTGGTAGGAAGATGTTAACATGTGGTCACAGAACGCAAAGGCCCTTTGCAAAACTATGAAGACATGGTGTGCCAAGAAGCAAGTCACAAGCATACCAAAGTGTTGCAAGGATGTAATGTACTACTACGCAATGCTATGATGTGGTGTGTGGTATTATGGAAGTTGCGAAAGTGGTGACATGCTTGTGTGGGACTACAAAAGCTACAAGAATTGTAAAGTGGAATGCATCTTCATTTTGGTACTATGGAAATGCTCAAGGTTGCAAAAAGTCTTTATGAATGCCATGGAGTGCTAATTGTTGTGCAAAAAGTTAGACTTAGGTGTGACATACAATAAGGTGTTGAGGAATTTCACAAAGGTGCCACGAATGACAAGTGATGCTGCGATAATGCACAAGTTGAGCAGAAGCATGTAAACATGTGCAACCTTGTGCAGAATGCAAAATGTATCCTTTGTATTTTGCCTCAACTTGGGGTGAGCCAAATAAAGTCAAGATGCGTCTAGCATGTGAAGCGTTAAACAAAGAAAATTGTGTGTTGTTGATTTGGGATTAGTTATTCAAATGGCGCGAGCCAACTTGGAGATGCACAACCTTGCGAGATGTTGCACAATTGTTGTGAGGTGGACACACACTAGTATGTCAATCTCGGTTATCCAATTGACAATGTAGAAGTGGTGCAAGATACTCTATCTGTGACCAAAAGTTGACAAGAGTACCAAAATAACAAGGTAGTCTAAAGGGACCCCTCCTTTTTTGGATAAGCAATGTGGGGAAATATTGTTTAAATTGGAGATTGACTTTCAAATTTGGGGTTTGTAGTTTCAATGTGGGCATTAAGGTTTTAATATGGTTATTTTAGTCTTTATATTTGGGGTTTAAACTTTCAATGTGGGTATGAGCATATTAATTATAAATGTATTGGGGATTTATAGAATCTGTTTGATTTTCGACCTGTATTTTCATGAGCATGGTTTCACAAGGAAAGACAGTCCACTCTTTCATTGCTCACAGGTGATACAATTATTGCAGCATACAGAAGACATGGTTATCCTCATGAGGCAGTCACACTGTTTCACCATATGCAACAAATAGGCCTTCAACCCAATCAGTTTACATTTGCCAACATACTCCCAGCCTGTGCCAAAATGGGAGCTTTGGAACAGGGTATGGACATCCATCAAAGCATAAAGGATAGAGGAATTTTGTCAGATGTGGTTGCAAATGTCCTGGTAGACATGTATGCAAAATGTGGAACCGTAGACAAGGCACGTGAACTGTTCGACAGAATGCCTCAAAAAATGTGGTATCGTGGACAGTCATGATTGCAGGATATGCCCAAAATGGATTTGTTGAAAATGTGTTATAATTACTTAGAAACATTCATGCAATTGCAATTGGCAGATGTAAAGCCAAATTCCACAACCTTTGTCAGCATCCTCCCTGCCTGTGCCAAAATGGGAGCTTTGGAACAGGGTATGGACATCCATGAAAGCATAATGGATAGAGGAATTTTGACTGATGTAGTTGCAACTGCCTGGTAGACATGTATGCAAAATGTGGAAGCATAGACAAGGCACGTGAACTGTTTGATAAAATGCCTCAAAGAAATGTGGGCTCATGGAATACCATGATTGCAGGATATGCACAATATGAATTTGTTGAAAATGTGTTATAATTACTTAGAAACATTCATGCAATTGCAATTGGCAGATGTAAAGCCAAATTCCACAACCTTTGTCAGGGAAAACAAAGAGATGCAAATGATTTAGCCACCTTTCTTGATGCCGTAGATTTGCTGAAGAAAACAACATTTCCAACTTCAATTTTGACCTTGACAGTTTTCCTCTTGTTTTGTCCCTGCTTTATTGTTTTAAGTTCTATGGATTATTGCAGGGGTTTTAGGATGACACTGAACATGGAGAGGAGAAAAACACAACCGCAGGAGAGACAAATGGAGTTTGAGAAGAGAGCAAAAACTGTGGTAGTAGGAGTGGCCGCCTGGACTGCAACTTTCTTAGGAGTCAGAAAAACCTTATCGAAACGCTCAATTGATTTTTGCAACAGGGTGGTTTGTCTCATTCACGTGGCTATTGCTCTGAGCTTGGATTTGGAATTGAAAGTTCCTGTAAAGCAGTATTAGGATACCATCAGGGCCCCTTCAAAACTGTTTCCAAAGATCATGCCCTCTTTCTTCAAAAGCGTTGAAACCATTGAAGGAGAAGAGGAAAATGTTGGGTGTATGAAGCTGATCAAGTATGGAGAAGATGTGCAGCTCCTCACATTTGCCAAGGAGAAAGTGGAGGTTGTGGACACAGCCAATATGCGTGCCACCTATTCTATGATAATGAGCTTCTGCTATACCCAGCCACCATTATAGGAGCAGTCAAGCTACTGCGCCAACAAGGTACCCTTCAACTGTCCTAAAAGTATTAGCAATTGTTGTTGTGGGGTTTAAGCCCGAGGAGTGTTAGTGACATGGTCTTTTGTCCATTTGAGGTACTCTACCCTACAACTCTACTATCCAAATGCAATCTCAAACAGCAACACAATGGAAAATTCAAAATATTAAGTTTAGTTTTTTTAGTCTTTTATATTTACTTGATCTCTGGTTTTGAGAAAAATAGATAGGTCCGTATATTTCTTGAGAAGCACCCGTAGGATGCTTATTATCACCATGTCAATTTAATCTGACAAACGTTGAAGGGAAAAGCACGAAACTGTAAAAAACATGTGAAAAATGATTCTACCACTTTAGCTCACCAAAAATAGGGGAAATGACTTACGTGGAATATATTTATGAAGCTCTTAGGATGAGAAGGATTTGAATGCTGCTTGGTTTTAGCTTACCATGTTGACAAAGATTAGGATGCCACTTGGTTTTAGCTAACCGTATTTTCCAGATGCTCTTTAGACTGCTGTCTATCTACCTAATATCTACATAGTATTAGTAAAATCTCACTGAATGCAATCCCTGAAGTTGGTCGAGCAGATAGAATAGCTGGGTTGGCTGGGATTAGGTACCACTTAACATATATAGGGCCAACTTTGTCGACTAGTTGATTGGTTTGGCTTTATATATAGAACTAAAGCTAGAGTTGATGTTGATTTCGGTGGGAGCGGAAGTCCTATATATCTATGGGGGTGACTCTGGTGAGTATCAATGTGTAAACAAATGTATCTATTTTCAGATTTCATGCAGAGTTTTGAAGTTGATATGTCTGGATACTTATGTAATATAGATCAAACTGATATGGAGTTGCATCCTATAGATTTGAAGTCTCTATTTGCAGATCATAGTATCATGCTGAAATTTGTTGTATTTATTTCTAGCTACGTATGGAATATAGATTGAACATTTATATTGTTCCCTCAATATGAGCATCTATAGATTTGTATCTGTGGGAGTATTTAGATTTGAGTATCATTGTGAGATTTGTTGTATCTATTTCTGGATTGAATGCTGATGTATCTAGAGTTGGATTGAATGCGAACAAACAAATTATATTTAAAGTATCGTGAGATATATATTGGGCCAGGAGTTGTTTCTTGTCCAAACCAATCCAGTAAGCCCCGATATTGAGCAATTGACTTGTAAAGCCTTACAAGATGAGAGTGGAGATGAGGAAGCATAGCTTCACTCATATGGAATTTTCCCACGTTAGGTACCTCCAAGATAAATCTGTGTTTATCTTGCTTTTATGTACCAATACCATGCAGCTGCTGCCCAGTTTTTTGATTTCTTAATTGCTAAATATTCTCATAGTTGGTTCTAAAACCGTGTGAATCCCCTGGTGTTAGTTGAGCTGTTTAACTTTCAACGCTGTGAGATGTTTACCTACCAAAAATATAAGGTTACCTCATGGTTCCTAGATGTTTTTCAAGGTATTCTCGCTTTATACGGTCCAGACATGCCTTGCACCCATCCGTCTTGAGGAACCGCTTATAACCACCTTTTGGAATAAATAGAGATGCACTCTTTCAGGGCTCGGTGATCACGTACATCATACCCAACAATCTCATACTGTAAACCGCATCTCATTATGGTTCTACAAATGGGTTTGCATCAACAAATACAAACCTGGGTATTTTAATTGTTCCGTTAACTAAATGAAGAGAATGAGAGATAAATTCTATCTCATGTTAACAAACATGGGAACCTAAAAGTCTCTCCCTAAGTTTTATACGAGTCGTAGGATCAAATTTTCCTACACCGTGGATTTGTAGAAAACCCTAAGCTTCTTTTAAGACTTTCTTCACAAATAATTTTATTTGTTCTCTTACTCATTTAGCTAAAAAATCCTGCAGATAATTGTAGAGTGCTAATGGAGGCCATTTTTTCTTCTTCTTATTCTCCTTACTTTTGTGCAGGTCACCCATTCAATGGGAATTTCTATTATATATATTTTTCCTATTTAAATATATTAGTTTAGACTATAAAACTTGCTTAGCCAGGCAGTGGCAATAATTAAAAAATGTTGCAGAGTTACCCCACAGTGTCTTGGTTGTGTGAGATTGGAATGACTCCAGCCCTGCTTGTGAGCCCAACAGTAGGTCTTATTCCCACAACACTGTTAGAACTAGATGGGCAGAGAATTGAGCCATCTGTTCCCGTGGCTAATGACACTGCTGCCATGTTTGCTGACACTCCCACAGCTGATCCAGTGCTTGATCCACACGGATCACCCACAAACATATAAGTTCTCGCACGCTAAACTTCCATAAATATGCAGTTATGGGACCAAACTATTAAAATTCTGTAGGAAGTAGAATATTAGGTTAAAATCACAGACCTTAGGTTGACCACCTCTAGAACTCCACCCCTCAGGAGCAGTAAAAGACATAGAAGATGCCCATTCACTTAAACTAGCTTTTCCCATGAATCCTCCAGATTTTAACCTCTCCATATCTGCATTTTGAGCCAGTAGGAGAGCATCGGGATTCACTTCAATCACAAAGATGGAGTCAGGATTAAGTTTTCAATCGTGTGGAGATAGAACTCGCTTGCAGCTTCGGTATTTTCATGTTTCATAGTATTTCAGCCAGTAGCTTTCATTCTTTCATCTTTGATTCCATGATCTTAGACTAAAATTCTTTTTGTCCTCTCAGAATCGAAATGTTTCCCACCATCACACAGAATTGTGGTATGCAAATCCTACTAGTGATGCCAGCCTACATTTTTATAAAGAATATATAGTTGATTAATTCCCCACTGGTGTGACTTTGTCACGCTTGCATTAATAGATGCACCCTTTCCTATAAATGTATGCTGTAAGTTCTCGCTCTCAACGACGCCTCCCGTAAAATAAATTGTAAATCTCCAAATTAACCTCTAGTGGTCATTTATAATTCCTTTATACATAGAAATAATAATTGTCTTTCGTTTTTTTAAAGATTTTGTGAAACATTTGTTATTTTTATGGATCTGCTTGGGATTTTAGACACGATAATATTCATAAACCTTCCGTTGTCTTTTACTTCCCGACATGTCATGAAATACGCCTTGCATCAATGCATAGTTTGAAACCATTGGGATAAGAAAAAGAAAAATTACACGAAACAAGCGTATGCTTCTAAGAACCCTTTCTAGGAGTTTTAAGTATGCTTTTAATGCAAATAACTATTTTGAACAAGCTTAACATTCAAAGAAGGCTGAAAATAGTAATTGATTCAAAGATTTCTTCCTCATTTTGAATCCACGTATAAATTAAAAAAAGATGGGGACAGCTTTGATGATGGTTGAAATGATATTATCATTACCACGTAATAATACTTAAACCTTCGGGCTGCCATGTATGTTTTTTTGGGTTGCAAATAACGCCTCATAATGCTTGATGCTTTACTCGCAGATGTAGGAAATGACCGATTTTTATTTAGATCATTAATCTGATGGAGGATAAATATGCTAGAATTAAATTTGTCCAAGGATTTAAACCATGATGGAGTGGATAGTGAGAAGTAAGTGATTAGATCCCATTACCTCGATTAAAAATGTTTATAAATGTCTCGTCAATTAATAATCATTTTAACTTGTCAATGAAAACCTTTACAATTGTCCCCACATGGCTCCCACATAAGATTTGATATTCGGTTTGATGTCTCAACGGAAAAATGAGTCGGTAGATCTTTTCCACGTGAGCTGCATTGGTTTTGTCGTAGTTTTTAGTGTGATTTCTTTCCATTTGTAATTGAACATAGGCAATCTTCCATTTTCTGTCTTAAATTCACATGTTGACATGTTCATTAGTTTCTCTCTGATATGACGCCAATATGCAATGTTTCTTGTGTGTGATTCATTTGCTACAATCTTTACCCAATCATGGATAGAATCATGATATGGGTACTTCGCTTTGCAAGTGATTTTGGTCAGTGTGGATGATGGCATGCATATCTTTTAGAATGATTTGAAATGATTTGCATTTAATTTTGGTGGGCCCATCATATCTGCATTCGTCTTCACTTTGAATGGGGAGGGGGCTATTACTATTTGGCATTGAACCTAGCTCGCCAAATTTCTGGCTCGAACTAGCTCTCATCTTGCACTGCCGACCACCATCCGAATGCCGAGTCCTCTTCATGCAACGCCGCCCTCTTCTTTTGATCTGCATTGAACCTTTCTCCTCCATGACTTTGTGTTGACCCGCCTATTTCTATGTTGGCGCTTTACATTGTATGCTCGAAAGTCATGGCAGCCTTGATACACCGAGACCACCCCTTATGTGCCGACTTGGCTCGATTTACCTCCTCGAGTTGGGCGCCATCTAACTCCTTTACCGTTGACTCACCTCATTTCGGACTCATCCTCCCATCGCGACCGCATAAGCATTTCGAGCCTTTGACCTTATGCCCACGGTATTGCGTACCACATGGAGGCCCCACGCAACACCGGGGCTCTCCACTATCTCTTCACCTTTTGGAAATGCGCCGATGGGCCATGTGGCGGCCCTCGCAACTCTTCCGTCTTACGCGAGCTCGACTGGGAGACCCTTGAGTTGGCCCAACACCTCTCGCAATGCGCCTGAGTTATCCTAGCACTCACTTTGTTAAATTTGTAACTTCTGGAGTTACGTGAGCTTTTTCTTCTGTATATTCTCCATCTCTAACATTTTGAGAACTTTGCATTTTCCTGTGATTTTATGGTGCTTGCGAGCTTGAATACCTGGCGCAGCATACAACTACATCACCAAAAATTCCTCTATCCATTATGCTTTAACGAATGTCCATACCCTGTTCCAAAGCTCCCATTTTGGCACAGGAAACGAGGATGCAGACAAAGATTGTGGAATTTGGCTTCACATCTACCAATTGCAATTGCATGAATGTTTGTAAGTAATTATAACGCATTTTCAACAAATCCATTTTGGGCATATCCTGCAATCATTACTATCCACGATACCACATTTTTTCCTGTGCATTCTCACAACCGTTTACGTGCCTTGTCTACGGTTCCACATTTTACATACATGTCTACCAAGACATTTCCTCTATCCTTTATGCTTTGATGTCCATATCCTCTTCCAAAGCTCCCATTTTGGCATAGGCTGGTAAACTGATTGGGTTCAAGACCTGTTTGTTGCATATGGTGAAACAAAGTGTGACTACCTTGTGATAATAACCATGCCTTCGTGCTGCTATGGTATAATTGTATTGAATGAGAAAGTGTCTCATTCTTTCACTTGGTCAAACTCTTTACGCGCATCTACCAAAACTCTGCACTTGACATACATTTAAATATGTTTTTATGAAAAGTTGTGTGTAGCAAATGTGATTTAATCACCTGTGAGCAATGAACGAGTGGACTATCTTTCCTTGTAAAACCATGCTCATGAAAATATAGATTTTTTAGTTCTTTACGATCGAACAACCTCCACCTTCCTTCTCCGAACTCCACGTGGAAGCCTTGCGCAAGTCTGGATCCATTTTCTTTTCGCAATGCCTTGAAGTTGCGCCAATGAGTCAGATGGAAGCCTTCGCGTATAGCTCTATACATACTTCAAAATCAAATTGAAATGAAAGTTTGTCCGTATATAGATGCGGGGAAAACCGATACAAGATATGTAAATGATCTGATATATATAATTAAATGTAATTTCTATAGCATTCATGGTTTCATTGTTTTGTTCCAACAACCTTCATTGCTTTAACATCAATACTTGCAAGAACTCGACGCCACGCACAAAACCGTAAAAAGCTCGCACCAAAGACACTTGACATAGTCACGCACAAAACTTTTGCATGTGCAAAATAAATGTCGAAAGCAAAAAAACAAAGAAGAAAAGCAGAACGGCAAATGATAAAAACTGCCCCCATAGCAAATAGAACATACAAGTAATCGGAGAACTTTTCCATGGTTGGTCACCTTTTCTACACCAATCCCGAATAGTGCATACGGCCGATGTCAACGCCCAAACAAACGGGAGGCACCCACAACAAATTGAAAGGCCCAAAAACATGCTATCGCAATGAGAGGGAAAGAAGGAACCAATGAATAGCAAAAGAAAACAAAAACGGCAACACAAACTACGCATTTAGAAGACTATACATCATCATTAGCAATCGCCACCAACCTCCAAGGCAGTACTCCGCCGCAACGCGGCCTTGTTAATGTTGTTCGAACACATAACATGAACATGAACATTTTCATGAACATTTTCTTTTTCTACCCGAGGTTAATGACTTTACTAAGTAGTATTTAAAGAATGGAAACAATTGTGGTCGTGCTTCTTTCTATGTTCATCGCCTTCTTCTATGTTAACCTCTTTTTCTTCATTCAATTGTAATGATGTCATGTTTTTGCTATGTTCATGTTTTTTGCCTACGAAAATTATATTGACATGGTCGTACTTCGTGCTTCCTTCCAAAACAACATCTTAACATTAGATTTTCGGGCTGTTCTTTTGTTTAGGCCCTAACTTTTGTGCCCGTGGCATTTTCTAAGTTTTCTTTATAAATTTTTTTACCTGTCAGAGAGTTACGACCTTTTCCAAGTCATCAGGATAATTGTAATTGAAAAAAGTATCCCTGTGGCTATCCTCGTGATAGATAGCCCCATACCATGTATGTATACATGTGGTGGGGATGCCCAATACCATGTATGTATACATGTGTCTTTGGTGGGACCCACCCTAGTTAAGGTGTCACAATTTCACGATTTACATATTATACATGTTTGCAAAAGAGGTGTCAGATGAAGCATTTGCTTGAGCAGTTGAGTAGGTCTCGATGTTTTGTATTTGAGAGATTATGGGTTTGAATCCTCGATTTAAAAATTCTAAGGCATGAAAATGCAACTCATCACCAAGATAGATGGCTCCGAAAAAATATATATTAAAAACAAAAGTTTGTCAATTAATATGCTATAGTTCTAAACGAGTATAAAATAACATCTCTATTATAAATTAATTACAAGAATTTAAAGAAAACCATTAATCAATTTGAGAAATTTAAAGCATAGAATTAATTATTTTTACATTAATAATCGCCATAGAATTGAAAATCAATACGGTTAAAGATTTGCATGATACAATATTAATTATGAGAATTTACGTAAAACTTTTGATTATTTATAGATATGTAAAATATACTATTTTTTTAATTAAGATTTGATTATAGAATTGAAGATGAAAAGGGTTAAATATTTGCATGGTAATATACCACTAAATCAACACGGAATCATCCTTATTATGTTTGCAATGCCCTCCAATTCTCGTGACCTTTTCTTACCAATCATTTTGGTGGTAGATACATGTTTAAGACAACCCAAGAGAATAGTATCTTAAATTTTTGAACTAAATTGCAGGACTTGGTCAGAACTCATGTTGTCACGATTTGGCCTTGTAGGAAGGTATACAAGTCTCGCGATCCAGAAGCCGACTTATTTCCCGCACTTCTCACCAATTAATCTTGTGTTACTATGGTGGATATTAGTGATCTAAGGATACTCAAACTATATTAGGATAATGCTTATATTAGTTAATTCCTCAAATACATGTATATTAACTTGTCATCTTTATTTGGAAAAACCAACCTAACATGAAAGGTTTTGTGTGAGACTCACATGTCCAAAGATTGTTGCCATTACTCCTTGTTCGTTATTGTTGTGATGAATTTTATTAAGATGATGATGTTATCATGTTCTAGATTAATGGATCATGTTACTATATGTTATCTCACTAATGATCGTGATTTTTAATTATATATTACTAACACGTGGATTATACTTTTATGTATCATTGGTAGAACAAATGTGGTGGAATTTTATTTAGCCGATATTGTATAGTCATATTTTTCGTTATGATAAACATATGGATGTTTTATCATGTCAAGCATATTTGAGGTTTTCCTTGAGTATGGAGATATCATCACTTGGTGAGCATGAGACTCAATGGTAGCACTACAAAGGATGCCAAAACCATTATGACAAACCCTTTAATCTCACCATGTTTAATTTTGACCATTGGTTGTAATTGAGAAATTTGGTTAAGTCTTGCATGGGATTTAATTTAATTTCTTTATTATATTTCCCTAACTTTGAGCACCATGGTAAAACTTAATTTAATTCATTGCTCACCTAATCTGGGTTTACTTGTGCTGATAAGGTCATTGTGGCTGATTAGTGTTATGGGATATTTTGGGTCTTAATATTGTTTTAGGGATTTGTTGGGAGTTGTGAAGAAAGTTTGCTACCATACTCATGTGGCCTTCGTACATTGCCACCATCCATATCAATACTGGTGAGCTAGCCCCTACTCAGCCGTTCAATGAAACAACTCGGTATATCACCGACCACACCACCCACGTAGCAATTCCACCTAAAAGCTTAGTGCAATAGAAAATGATTATTGCATGGCCAATGCCACATATGGGATATGGTAGTCCGGCCTTTATAAAGGCCAATGCAGGTTTAAAAGCCAATGAATGTGGAATTTTGAAACTCCCACCGGTAACAATAATATGGGGATCCACGTGTATGAGGGAAAACGGCGACGTGTATGGTGGGTCAATGCCGACTCAACACATTCAAAAGGCATAACTCACGTGGATGCTTAAGAGAAATGTGGACCATTCAAAGCCATAAGGGAGGCTCACGTGGAGTAAAATGTAGTGGTGGTTATAAGCCTTCATGTGATTAGCCTTATATTGTAAAGTTCAGTGTGATTTTATTAATTTCAAAAGAAATAATTAAGTATATTAAACTTTTTATTTCATATCATTGCCTCATTTTCATAGGGTACATAGCTAAAGAATTTGGATTGCGTAGTTTCCCATCTCTTATGGCTTAGAATTTTTCGAACTCCTCCCGTAGACATTAATTCACACACTTGGGTACATTTCTAGGTTCTAAACACATACTAGCATTCATATGATTCCTAAGCAAGAAAAATAGTAATTCAAGACTATCTTTGGCCTCTTTTCTTATTTTTTTATTTTCTATATGGTCTTAGATACCCTACATCCCAAATGCCGGTATTTTACTTATTTATCATTTATGGCTCCAGCACACCACCTCCCAACAAGGACATGAGTGCCTAGGTGCACCTGTCCTCCGAGCACCCCCCGACCTTTTCCATCTCGACTCACTTTTTTTGAGTCTCTTTCATATTTTGGGAATCTTTTTCACTTATGGATCATCCTTACAGCTTTCAATTACAAAATTAAACATGGGAAACATATAAATACATAGTTATATGTTTAAAATAAAGGACCAAGCACTAACCATCTATTATCATTGCATTATTTTTCATCTAATGCCATCTAAGAGCAAAGAATGGAATCCATCTAACACTCATAAAATGGACAAGGGACCGCATATAGATCATAGGAAAAGGGAAGTTCGTTATTCCATCCACACATTTATGTACATCGCTACATCTAGTTCATCTTGTTATCAAGTGAACGTGACACAATGGCATCCTAGGACACGATTCTTACACACACACACACACACACACACTAAAACTACATGGATTATGAGATGTAGTGCAATTCTCTGCTCTAAGCTCACTATATCTGAGACCACAAAGGTCAATCCAAATCCCCATATTACATCTTTCTATTTTGGATTTGTTGTGGCACCGTGAGTTTTGCAAACAGTATCTTTGTTTTACAAGTTACATGTACCTTGGCGATCATTGTGCGACATAAAGATGATCGAACGGGAACATATGTGATACATGTGTGAAACTTTGAAAATCATATTCGAATTATTCGCATAGCTACTTGTTCTCGAGTACAAGTCGTCAATGCGCAGGATCCCCTATCTAGTCAGGTGCCCATGTTTGGATATATTCCTACAAACTATAATTTATCTATATCATTAAAAAAATATTTAATTCATGTTCAACAATTTTCCTAGTCTACATCATTCCTAGATCAAGTAAAAATCAGCTAGGTCCATTCCTCTCTCTTTCACTTAGGGCTTCATAATTTATTAGCTTATCTCTTGTATCAAATATGTAGTTTAGAATTTATTACCATACATTACTCGTAATTAGGGTTTTGTAAAATTACATTTTGGATAAATCATATGGTGATCCCCATTAAATCTTTTGAACACTTTTTGGATCCTCATTTTCTTCTTAGTATAAATATCATATGATCCTCTCACCATGGATATCTCCATCCAATATTTATGGCATGATCATCCTAATCTGTAAGAATAGAATAAATATTTCCTAGCTACTACTCACATTTATTCCATTAATCCTCTCGACCATGCATATTAGCAACTCATAGTTGCGTTTTCTCCATAAATTACTTTCCCATCTCGATACTTTCATCTCTCTTTCTTTCTACGACAACGATCCTCCTCCTTATATCCAGATTGCATCTTCAACATAGGCATTCGACACACACTAGTCGATAATTGGATTTGGGATCAATATTTGTAATCTTGAAAATTTATTCAATAGCTTGGCCTTTCCTAAGATAATATCGTATAAAATACATTTTTATCCCTAGTTATGATTCTTCTCAGATGCCTATGGATGAAATTATAACCTTACCTCTCACAACTCGGGCCTAAAACCATTCCTACGGTATTCTTTGTTATCGATGTCAAATTCCAATTCAATTTCTTACTTGCTAGCCCATGGCTTCATGCTATACAAGAAGTACTATTTACAGCTTCATCAAGCATTAAATTCATACATGATGGCTATGAATATACCATTGTTACTTTATCACACCCATTGAAATATTACGGCCTAGACCCACTCAAGACACTTCGTACTCCACTTATATACACATGTACTCCTCCTACATATCTCACTTATGATTATTGACTCACGTATCCTCCTGCCCTACCATTAATTAATTCTTCTTTAAGGGTCTTTTTTGTATCGACATCATGTTATTCACTTCCTCTCTTCGTAGAACAATATGTGTCTGATTCACTCCTTTCACATGGACCCTTTTATAAATGATTCTTATTGGCTTCAATGCCCATTAGATCTCATTTTATTTGACACTCATTACACACATGATAGTTTGGTTCTCATACGATTCTCACACTCGGCTAATCTTCTTCATCTTCCTCATCATGTCCTCACCTCTATCATGGATATGTTTGCATTACTACTACTTATGGCCTGGAGTCTTCCACTTGATGGTATTTCTTACACACATTCCTTGTTCCTCTCCATTCACACTTTTGGATAGAAACTATTATCCAATTTTTCCCTCAGAGAAATTAGAAAAACATGACCTCGCACACGAGGAAATGGAGAGGTTGATTCAAATATGGGAGCTCACATTTGATTCCAAATTCCAAGTCATAGACGGGCTTGAAATCACAATGCAAAGTTAGAAATGAGTGGCCAAGTGAAAGTCAAGGTTTAGAATTTGGGCATTCAAAGATTTCGTAGACAAGGAAAGGTGAAAAGGAAACAACAAAGTCCCAAACCCCGAAGTTTGAATTTTAGAATTCAGGATTTTAGAGTTTTGAGATCTCATGGTGAGTGGGAAGGTGAATAATGTCTCAAGCCCAAAATGGAAAGGTCCAAAACCTTAAAATTCTGAAATTTGGACTTTTGGGTTTCGGAGTTTGGAAGATAGGAAATGACCTATTGGAAAAAGTGAGAAAAAAATTGAAATCTCGAAAGTACTAAGTCCTGAAGGGTTCAGATTTTGGAGTTAAAACTTTGGCATTTCGTGAGTCAACAAGGTCCCAATTTTAGACTTTCGAGGTTGAAGTTTTGGGTTTCGGTTTTTTGAAACTCTCGAGCCGATTTAAGCGATAAACAATGTCAAAGGTCCGAAGGGTGAAATTTCTGAAACCCGAAGTTTGAATTTAAGACTTCGGGGTTTCAGAGTTTTGGGTTTCGGAGTTTCAAAACTCTCAAGATAATTTTTGTTGAACAATGCCTCAACCCCGAAAAGGTAAAGGTCCAAAATCCGAATTCTAAATTTTAGAATTATGAGTTTTGGAGTTTCAGAACTCTCAAGCACTCAAACATATGAAAAGTAACCCAATTCCGAATTCAAAAGGTCTAAAGTTATGAATTTCATGATTTTGAAATTCCATGCATTTCAAACTCCGAAAAGTAAGATCAATAGTTCACAATTTTTGAAGAATGTAACCCCGACCTTCCGATTGCCATAACTTTTGACCGGAGCTCGATTTGCACAAGAAAGGACTTTTAAATGTTGAATACTTTACTCCTAGCTATTTTCCAACCCTTGATATTTTTATGTATGGAAAATGTCAAAAATACAAATGTGCAAGCTTCAATAATTGTAAGTCAACATGGATCAATGTGATAGGTCATGCAAATTAATCAAATGGAATATCTAGAATGCTATCAAGACCCCCTAAAAGGTATGAAACCTACTCCCATGGTACTAATTTCTCAAAACTTATGAATTCATCCATCCCCATCTTTAGATGAGTTTATCCATTATATGCTTCTCTCTTTTTGGTGGATACAAATAAAATAATTGTATCATTGGTCATGCAGAGCCTTAAATTATGTAATTTCAACCAAATATTTTGATTCCCTTTGGTCATTACACTTACTAAGACAACTATACTATGTGTTGCTATGGAAACCAAATAGGTTTATTTGGTTGGCAAATCAAATATGTTCAAGTTTTCCTACCCATCAAAATAAGAAAATAGAAACACCTAGCATTGTAGTTGATATTATTATAGTTTATGGGAGGAGTAGAGATATTTGTAAAGCGATCTTCGAGGAGTTTTTTAAAAATTGGAGTCTAAGACCAAGTATGTAGTATCGATGCATAGATACCTTAGAGGTGTAATTTTGATACATAATGAAAATTTACATGTCTTATATGGTGATGATGAAGGAAGGTTTGATCGCATCAAAGTTAGTTTAAGAACATATAAAGGATTTTAGGGCCCTAGAAAAAAGTTAGTTTTCTTTTATTTGAGTCTAGGTACATGTTATTGATGGAAGGATGAAGTAAATCATGAATGAATTTCTAACAAGTTTGTGGAAATAAATTGACCAATGATGTTGACCATGAGAAGGAGTGATATCCAATGAAGCTTAATAGAGTGAGATGCTTGTTTCTAATCAACCCTCAAGATGCATGGTGAGGACTTAATGAGATAATACAATAATTTTTTGTCTTTACCTTTTAGAAAATAAAACATCTTCTATGATGAGATAAAGAATGGGAAAATGCTGGAGTTACTTAGAGGGAGAGAGAGAGATTGATTTTGTATCCCATAATGATTATATGAAGGTTAGTAGATTCTTTTTTCGATGTCGTTATGTTCACTTACCTTTCAAGAATATGAGACATCATGTGATCAACACAACAATCATAATATCATTTACGAGGGTGATAATGAAGTGGCTTATGTGAATGGGGTTTATTGTTATGAAATGAAAACTATGGGAAGCCTTTGGTGGTCCTAATAATTGTGGAAAACCCACCATGGACTAATTCCCAAAATCCACTATCAAATAGGGCATGAAAATAGGGATTAAAGGTTTTTCAAAGGGTGCATGTAGAATCATTACTTTTATGATCTATATGTAATCAAGATATATTTGATCATGACATTATTTGAAATCGATGAGGATAATACACATGTAAGTCACATGTCTTGAGGTACCAATATCTAGGATCCATTCACTATCATGAGATGCACATAAAGAATTATAGATTAAAATGGTTTTGTTTGAATAATTATTCTAATTTTTGTTGTGTTTTAATTTATTTAAATTTTACTTTTATTATTTAAAAAAAAAATCCACATTTTTTTACAAATTCCATTTAATTTTATTTTGAATTTTTGTTAAATTTTTACTTGTTTCCATTGTTATTATTAGAGGATTTGAAAATAGGTTTTGCATATTGATTTTAGAGTACTTACAATGCGTAATTTTATGATTTTAGGAGATAATGAAGAGATTGAAAAGAAATCTCTTTTGATTAAAAATTGGTCATAAATTATTCTTTCTAGATAAGAAGAACAAATAGGGTATTTAGATCAGAATCTCTATTTCATTTTGATATTTTGAGTCCAAGATAGATGTGATGTTTTTACTATTGGAACTACACATTATATTAATAAAATATAAGCGAGTTACATAGTAAGGGGGCAACTAGACAACTCACGGTCCCGTAAAATGCCGTAAAGGTAGTAGAAAATGTCACAAAGGTAACAAAATGCCAACAAGGCACCAAGAGAATGCCATGATGACTTACATCAACACGCCCAAAGGGCAACCAGAGAATAGACCAAAAAAAACATTAGGGAAAAGTTGCCACCACACTAGGAGGAGGGGGAGGATAATCTTGGGGTGGGATGAAAAATACACTATCTAGTTCAAAGCAGCATGGATCCACTTGCCAATCGTCTGATCGGGATACCACATCTAAAGAGGCACCATAATTCCCCATCTAGGGGGCAGAAATCTAGTGGATTCGCATGGTAGGTGCAGATATCCCCACTGAGGAGTGCTAGTACCACCTTTCCCCCGTGAAGAGGGCTCTAACCAGTCCGCAGTAGGATGGGGCGTATGGGCACCCTCGCAGGGAGGTAGAACAATGGCTTCTTGAATGAATCCTCCTACCCATGCTCAAGAAGGTGGCCACCGTAGAGGTGAAAGATGAGGTGGTGGCTACAACATATCTAGTTGGAACCCGCTCATTGTCTACATGGCGCACTCCCCTAGTGATCCATTAGCCCGAAGATGTGTAAATCCAAGAGCAACCTTGGTAACTTGAGCTTGTATTTATAGGTGAATACTAGACTCAATAATCACCTTGTCATTAGCGGAAAAGAATATAACAAAATATGAAACGAAATACAAGCATTAAATAAATGCCATAGATTAGCAATATAATAAGGCCATGGGCTAAAGTTTCCAAATAAGGCCAAATGCTAAGGGAAAAACTCAAGATGATAAGGTTGAAACAAAGAGTGAATCCATTGCCAAATAGCTTGAGCACACTGACAATACCAAAAAGATGTAGAAAAGACTCGGGGCAGGAACAAAAGGGGAAAGCCGAAGGAGTAATGCCAATGTTTCTAAGTCTTTCACCTAGAGGAAAACCCTGATAGACAAGACTCCACAGAAAATGATTAACTTTGGGCTCCAGAAGAGGATTCCAAGTACATGAAAGACATTTAATCCAGTAGATTGAGTGGAAATAATCCCTAGTGCTTATTGAGCTTATCAATGGATGGAGAAAAAGGACAAAGAAGCTTATAAATCACCAGTGTTGTAATGTAGAAAAAAATGTCTTGACTCAATCGCTAGTCCCGCCACCAAGCAACCGGAGGTTGAGGCCAAGTTTATGAAGCATAACATCTAGAAGGAGTTCCTAAATTCTACAGATTGACAGAAGGTCTGAATTGATCAAATTGAATTTTTTTGAGCTCATGCCAAAGAATCAAATCTTTCTGAAGCACCAAATCCAATATGGTATAAATTTCCTTGTGATAGAGGTGAATGGTTTTAGTTCCTGTGGGTTTTTATTAATGGAAGAGTGTTATCCATGAGGACGGAAACCACCAGATGTTCTATGAATTAAAAGAGAGGCCAGTGCAAAAACCATCACCAACCCACCTCATAAGAGGCTTCACCTTCTCAAAAGATTTCCAAATACTCTTCGTGACAAAGGTGCCAAAAATAATGACAGGAGAAGAAGTTATTATAAGAAAATGTAAGCCAATTCCACTCCATATTTTCTTACCATAAGGAGCTCCAGACTCAATGCAATTCCTTAAGATTATTTTTGAGGATTGTGGCCATGAAAGGTAGTGAACGATCGATTTAGCATGTAGGGATAAACTCGCGATAAAAATCTATGATACACATGTCATCTTGATCCCGAGGAAGACAAAAACATCCCAAGAAACCCTTCGAAAGCCATATGATCTAAAATTTTACACCAAAGAAATTCCCATAGCATCTTGGAAAGCTCCTTGAAAGAATAACAAGAAGGACACATGCAAGTAAAATAATAAACATGAGTAGAAGTAATAATTTTGGTGCAAACCTCGACTTTCAAGTAGCAAAATACAACGGTTTGGAAGACCATTTGGTAACTTTCTCTTCCACCCTGTTAAGAACATAATTCCACAAGGTAGAAGAGTCACTGTAAAACACAAAGGGAATGTCAAGGAACTTGAATTGTTCTCTATTCCCAATCCACTTCTAAGGGTAAGCCTTTAAAAATTCCGATAGAGGAAGATAAGTCTAACAAAATCTTAAGGTGTTAGACATTTGAATTTTGGAGCCAGAAGCTAGATAAAAAGTGTCAAGAGAATCAAATATTTTTGCCACATTTTGTTCAAATTTGGCCACCGTAAAAAAGGAATCATCAGTAAATCTCCCATTGATTAACTATGTTTTATGATTTGGAAGAATAATCCCACGAATATGAGCCTGAGATTTTGATGAGAAATTAGGTATCCAAGGGCATCAACAATGAGGAAAAACAATGTCAAGTAAGAGGACACCCTTGTCTAATGGAGTGGAAGAGGCTAATGGCATAACATTGGTGACCATTAATAGTGAGAAGAGAAGAGGCATTCGAGAAAAATTTGGATACAACAGATAGAAATAATTCTAAAAATTCTAAGGATTTAAGCATAACAAGAATAAAAGGCTATTCGATGTGATCAGATGCTTTCTAAAAGTCAATTTTGAGAAAAAGGCTTCTGAGAAGAAATGTGGGCCCATTCCATGCCCTACAAAATAGCCAGAAGATTATCCAGAATGTAACGACCTTTGAAAAAACAAGTCTTCTGAAAAACAATATTAAGTAGAATATCTGCAATGCGGAGATCTAAAGCCTTAGCAAGGATTTTATAAGAGACATTCAACAGAGTGATAGGCCACCAATTACTTATTTTTTTAGGATCACCCGCTTTTGGAATGAACTTGATATTTCCTTGATTGATGAAGCTTCCAAGAGAGAGAGAGAAAGAAGAGCTTCATTATACACTTGGAGAAAATCAAGTCCAACAAAGGACCAGGTTGCTTTATAGAATTTGCATGGGAAACCATCAAGTCCGGGAAACTTATCATACACCAGATAGAGAAATGCAACATTAAGTTCCTCTAAAGTAAGGGGGATTCATAGTGGGCATGATCTTTGGGTGCGAGTTGTGAAGGCACAACATCAATGCATTTCTGTAAAGCAGAGGCTCGCTCAAGTGAATCTTTTTAAGCTTGAAAACCAAACGATAGTACTTAACAAAAGTTTTAGATATCTCTGGAAGCTCAGTAATCCTCTTGTGAGAATCATGGATAACCTTAATTTGTTGTCAATAAGGCTTGGACTAGAGGAATTTGATGAAGTTTTTAGAGGATTTATCTCCTAGCCGAAGGCTATGGAGTCTCAAACATATCCGAGCACCACAAGCTGAATGATATTTAACGAGCTTGAGCTTACATAGAATATCCGTAGCCTGCACTTGAAGATGATAATAAAAAGGATTTTCCTCCAGGAGTAGGGTAACTCTTTTGAATTCTTTTTGTAAGGTTGAGTCGCTCTTCGGTGGAGACGGGCTTGTTTGTTGACCAAAAAGGAACTGGTGGTGCAAGAATATCTTCCTCCACACACAATATCCAATTGGATTCATAAGGCGAGATGTGGTGCCATATCCATATCTTGGAAATGAGATGGATCACTCCAAGATGACTTAACAGTGACACATTAAGGATAAATTGAGTAGTGGGAACCTTGGGAGGGCCCCCTACCGATTAACCTAAAATGTGATCGAATGGTGATTTGAAAAAATCTCATGTAACCAAACCTTGATAACAGAGGTTCCATGTATGTAAAAATTAAAAAGGAGTTTTGTGAAAGAAAATCAAAATCGAGGCATTTTAATACCCGATCATATCCTTCTCGAAGGTTGGTCTAGGTAAATCAAGCTCGATCTTTCAATCCCAGCCACTGGTTGAGCAAAGGATTAGAAAAGGCCCCAATGAATTTTAAAATAATACCAAACCACACGATCACCAAGACACCAACGTATTATTAATGCACCACATTTATCGTCCAAGTGCTCCACCATATTAAAATCACCACAAACCAACCAATAAGAAATAAGTAAGTTATCACCTAACCATCTCCATAATAATGTTCTCTCGGGTCCTTCATTAGGAGCATAAATGTTGAGCATACCAAAAGACATATCTTTAATAGTCATAAGCACCCAAATGGATTGATTAGTGGGGTCCTGACCCGAGGCAAAAATTAAATCAAACTTTCGCACAATGGAAACAAAGCACTATCTCTACCATCAATGAGCTGAGTATGAAAATGCACAAAATATGGAGCAATACACGTCAACATAGTCTGAAGCAAAAAACTAGAAATCTCAATTTCCTGTAAGCAAATTACATTAAGCTACTAATTAACAGCAAGATAAATAGATAGATAATTTTTGTGACAAATTTTTCAGACCCCGAACATTCCATGACATGAAATTCATGAAAAATAAGGCATATCAAACCCCCATGCCCGTTAGGAAATCCATCCTCAAAACTGAGAATGGAAAAGTTGTTGGCAAGGAGAAGTTGGTTTGAATCTGAGTGTTCAACCTGAATGGAGTGGCATTTGGCCCCATTTGCATCCTGCACACTAGGTGAAACCTATCGAGGTTGATTGCATGAGCATCACAGAGGAATATAGGTTGACAGACATTCCCAGTGTTATCTGAATTCATCGAAATAGTTTGGCTCTATGAGGCTGAGGAAGGAATGGAAAACAAAGAGTTAGGTTGAACCTTTTACGCTTATTATTGGACAAAAGAGGTGGGGAAGAGGAGGAAATTGAGACTTCATCAGAAGCCTTAGTCCTTGAATTATTCAAAGAACCAATCACCTTCCAGTCGTCAGTTGAGGGGTTGACCTTAGATTTTAGTTCTGTGGGTTACACAATAGTAGGCTTAGAACAGCCGAGGAAGGAAACCGTCCCAAATACGATGGTCCAGCTCTGAAAAAAAATCACGTATTGGGGAGATTAAAATAGATGACCTTTTGAGAGATATGCAGGAACCCAACTTGAATATTCAGATGGTCCCGCAGGTCTTTCACTAGGTCAACTTTGACACACACTTGCTTGTTAGGATGAGTGGAGAAAAAATATTCATTTCCATGGCATATCACCCTACCAATGGGCTTGAAAATCTTTGTTAAGAAAGACTAGAGGTACACTGAAAGGTGTGGGAGCTCAATCCAAATAGGTATTTTGAGCGACACTTGGTCATTTGCATCGATCAATTTAGGGTCCATTGAGAAATCACAAGCGGTGGTGTTACCTTAATACTATAAATTTATCCTAAGAAAAAGGGCCTGGAGTTGAGGGCTCACGTAAGGCAAACAGATAAAAACCCTATGTGAAGTTACAGACTCCAGAGCCCTGAATACCCATGGACTCCTAATGCTTTTTCATCCAGTTCTGTAGATAGGTTGCAAATGGGATACAACCAGAGAAGTAGGCAATGAGACAATGGTTCTAATACTACTTAACCAAAGGGTCTATAAAATTGTCGTAAATAACTACATCCGTGGGAATGTTAATAATCCATACCTCATCATAGACTTTCAGTATAAATTTCCTCATGCGATTGGGAGCGATTATCACCAATAACAACGGATGTTGCACTTTGGGATGTACGTTGTCCATTTATAGCGCTACACCACCTTAGTGGTGGGAAAATGTTGGAAATCACTATGATATTCAACCAAGGGGAAACTATAAGCAAGGCTAAGGGCACACAATTTCCACAAAAAAAAAGACAGAAAAAGCATTAGAAAGCACGCATAGCCAAAGAACTAAATGTGAAGTGTAACAATCCCAAAAACCACACACGAACAACACAAAGAAATACAGATAAATTTTTTTTTTTGACTTGCTTGACACATAACATGATGCAACATGTCGTCACCAAGGATACAACTAACACTGTGAACAACTTGATACAAGGATGGCCATAAAGGCAAGACGGTGACGCTCGACCTATCAAGGACAATACTTTTTTTTCTTCTTTTCGACAAGACAACATGGAAGTCCAACCACATGACACACTTACATTTAGGGCATCCCATGAGGAAATTCTTGTTAAATTTTCTTGTTTACTAAAATGTCTCTAATTCTTAACTTATGTTCTTATAAAATTTCATGTAATGATTCACACAATTCTTTTCACAAGGGAGAACTTTCTTTTCAACTATTGACTAAATAGCTTAAGGCCAAACTTTCTACACTAGGATCATCAATTTTATGTCCGAAGTTTTTTATTCATTTGATTTTAGAACATTTTCCATTTCTTACAAGGTTAATTAATCTTACTCAAGCCACTAACACATTTTGCACACCTCTATCGCACAGTGTGAAGGCATAAGCTCCGATTGAGTGGAAAGTATTGCTTAGGGTTCATAACAATAACCATCTTGTTTAAGGATCAAACTTTGACCTTACTTAAGAAATATCACCATGAATCAAGGCAAGGGTTAACAGAACATGACAAATGTAATTTAGCTTGAGGGTCACATTGTTTACTATCGCCTTTTATTGAGGTTAAGAGTTTATCAAGGTTGGTTAAATGTTCCATCTAGACTTTACTTCATTAAGTTTGACAAAGGAAAACATTTCAAACGATAGAGAGAGATTTAAGGTTTTATTAATCAATTTCCCTCCTGCTTATTAAATCCTATCATCTTCTAAAATCTAACCATTGATTTCACCATGAGATCATTTAAGATTTCACCATAAAAGGATAATGTTTATTAGTTTGGCTCAAAAAAATAAGTAATCATATTTCGTTACAAAAGATAGTTTCCTCTTGATTGTTCCAGGTCTCAAAGGTTATCAAGTAGATCACATCTACATTAATATATTCATATACATAAATTTTCATTTAACTTTTATAAGGACTATCCAGTCCACTTTATAGTGCTTACAAACTCATTGCTACTATGCCTTAGAAGGATTTACAAGTCAACATTTTAACTCAAGAGCAAAGTTTAACAGTACTCGTTTGCAAAAACAAAACAAGGTTACATCAATTCTTTCCAACACGATGCACAAACCAAAGGGACATACCATCTCTATTAATCCATGACTAGGGAACAAGAGCGTAATAACATGGAACATGCCACGCTACTATTCTAAGGATTTAAAATACACTAGAATATCCCATAACCAAGCGGTAATCAAATTTCATCTTTCACATGATAACCAAACAAGCCAAAGTTTCAACAGTTACAACAACAATACTCTACAATACATTCCACTAAGGCACTGACCCTCCTTCTAAGATGTCCAAAGGTCCTTTCCGAATTTTTATAACATAATACGCATTCGTACAAAGGAACATCATAACCAAGATTGATGCAAGTAATCTACAAGTCTTTCCATCATCTAACCACATAAGCCATCTCGCAACAATTAATAACCCGAGTCACTCATGAGAACCGAGCAAGATAAGACTATACATGCAACAATAAGCTACTAGCTAATAATACCATGAAAGGAAACATTCTATTTCAAGAAATGGATCAAAGTTCTAACTCTCTAACAACCTTTTTGAGACAAGATATAATTTTCACCATACCAACTAAGAAGAGAGCCCTATGTTTTAATTATGAACAATATCTCGAAAACCACAAAAGGTTGACAACCAAAATATGCAATACTATGGAATTTATAATATTAGAACAAAGAGTTGGGAGTATTAGGATTTCAATCATGTACTCCAGTAGAATACGTGATCGAAGTCTAATATGCCGCCAATCAATCAACATTCTCTAGGTGAAGTCGAAAGATGAAAACCAGTCATGATCATAGTCACCAAAAATAGACAATAGTTCAATAATCATTCTAGAAGGCCATAGGCCTAATAGGTTAGAAGTAAACAACGAGGGTAAGAAGAGAGTTCCATCATGTAAACAAAAGGTTAAAGGGCTGAAAATATTATATTTAAACTCAAACCATTATTTCTTATCTAACAAGTGAATTCATAGCTAATAAGGATGAGTGGAAAGGATGAAAAAGAAAATCAATGTCTAGAATAGCCATTGCCTAGCAGCCTACCCACCAGACATAACCAAGACTGGAATAGAGACAAGCCCCATGACTAACCAAGTCCATTAAGCAAGCTAGAATTCTAAACACATCCATTCAATTTTCATAACACTTTAAATTTATAACCCTCCCATTCTAGAGGAAACATAGCCATGAATCTAGGCTTGGTTGAACATTTCCGAAGTCAACTCACTTCCAAAAATTGTAAATGTTATACAAAAACATAGTCTCTCACTCTTCTTAGTTTACATTTCATCACCGTACATGTGTTAACCTACGCAGTGATAAAGCTCATAATACACCACTGAAGATAGATATCCTCCCACGATGATCTTTTGTAAGGATGTAATCACTACCATTAGGTTCGATACATATACAAACTATTCCATATTTTCTTTCCCCCTTTTTAAAAAAAAATATATTCTCGACCTTCCATTACAATAATTCTAAATTTTTAAGGAAAGTCACTCAACAAGAACGAAGTACAAAAGCAATTTTGACTAAATTAAGGAACATCATGTTACCTTAATCAGTCGATGAAATCCTTAAGTTTCACAAACCACGAAAGATATTACCTTAACTCCATCAAGGCATCATGTCTATACTTGATTAAATCGACCACACATGGAATCATCAACATTCCACATCGTAACACCATAAAGGCCATTAATATTACCAAATTTTACTCTTAAGGAGAGTAGGGTCAAATGGGGATTCTATCAATAATCATGCCCTTTTAAAACAATAATAACAATCTAAGCGTTCATCCCATTCAGGACCTAACAATATAATCGAAAACACATAGGTCTAAACCTATATATATATATATATATATATATAATTGACCCCAAAGTTCTCAGTTTGGGTTTATACAAAATTGCCAATTTCTAAACTCGTAACAAAATCAAACTTGCACTTCAACTCGGCTTAGCCCACCAAAACAACGAAATGATACACATATACCCTATTAAGGGTGATTAAAACATTAAGGCTCAACTGAGTGAAGGTCGACCTACCAAATACAATAAATATGAAGCCGTATAACCCAAGAGGGTTTAAAAAAATTTAAAGCAAGATCAAAGATATGCCTTCTATCAACCCAGGACAAATTTTCGGTCCAAAACTTCCTTCTTAACAAGCATATATATTGAACTTCTAATTTCCAAATACCCTAATAATTTGCACAATACACGAAGTGCATAATCAAGCTTATCATAAAAATAATAATAATTTAACTGTATATTTTCCTCTAGGGCAATAACATAAAAGGAACCCAATACTAGTCAAAGCTGCAACTTTCCAGGGGCGATTACATACCCAGGTTCACAAAAGAAACAACGACATTTTTGTAGAAGGAAGTAACTTTAAGATTATATATATATATAAGCCGACAAGTTGTTAAAACCAGCGTACCCAGAAGAATCAATTTCTAGCACAGGGTATTTTATCCTTATAGTACCATTATATATATATATATATATCCATATAATTAATCGAAGCATAAACACCGAGAACATTTTTTTATATATAAATGGGTTTGATCACTTCAACAAGAACAACCAACGGAGGCAAATCTAGAAATAACAAACTATTACCCATATACTGAACACAAATCCACAAAATCACAAATTTAAACCAATTTCTAGAAAGAAAAAGTTTCATTTCAAGAGGTTTATTAGATACTAGCATATTATGTATATGGTTAGTCTATCTTGCCTGTTTTAACACATCCACCAAACCATGTACATCCAGCAGGACTCTGCACCACACACACCTCCGCTTTATCCTCTCGCTTCACCGGTCTTTTCTTCGCAATATACCACACCAGGATTCCCTTTTTGAAGGCATGGCTTAAGAATGCAACAGGTGGCTGTCCAAACACTATGAACTGCGCCGATTCCAGAGCTTTAACGCCATTCAAAAACCCCCAACAGAAGCAAACACGCTGATCATTCTCAGCATCTCAACAACACAACCCACTACACTAAACAGATCCGCCTCTATGAGGTTCTCTTCCATGGGTTACATCGTACAAGTAAGATCTCAATAGAGAATCTTTGTAAATAAATTTCATCAGTCTCATTGGTAACACCCTCACTATCACAAAGTCAATTTTGATAATATATCTTGAAGGAGAATCCCGAATTTGAGGATGCAAATAATAATCGACAGAGTGACAACAACAAAGTTGGACAACTCCGCTTGTTCGAGCACTCAAACAAAGCTTCTACCAATCAGTAACTCGCTTGCCGCTAGCTAATCCTCGCATTGCAGTCAGTTGTGTGGATCCCCAACAAGAACACACCTTCGCAGCACTCCAATGAAAGTTGAGGTAACACGCCTACTTCCCTAGCTTGTAGCTTCATCTATAACCACCATATCAAACCCATGGGCTAGGCAATCGGAATAACTTCCTGGTCAAGACTAGACACATGAGTGAACGCAATCTCAGCCTCACTTGCAAAACTTGCCTCAAGATTTGATCGAGATTCTTCCATGTTAAATTCACCACTGGATGGGAAGCGACTTTCCAAAATGAAAAGGCAAGACAGCTCAACTAAAACTTTATCTCGTTCTTTCTACTACAAATGCGAAGATTTTGCAAGAACCGATCACGATCGTGGTCGCGTGCAACCGTAACATGATGTTTGGTGCTTATGAAATATTCCTCATACATATTTCTTATGAAACATTTCTTGTGAGATATTCAATGTGATATTTCGCATCACATTTATTTATGCACATGCTAGTACAAACCGCACAAACATTGCCATTTTCGCATCATAATTTTTATATTTTTTAGTTGTGTTGACTTAGTTTTTTTTTTTTACCACTTTAGTGCCATATATTTCTTAAATCCACATCTTCCTTCAACCACCTAATAACAACACAATACTTATAACATTAACACCATGGGGTGGAAAATATGATGTAAAAATGTTCATTAATTAAAATAAATGAAATATTATTTTTCATAATTATAAATGGTATGATTTTGAATAACTATATTACATTTTTTTAATATTTACAATAATCGAGCATTAGATATTAAAATATTAATTTCATCAGACATTATCATTGAGAAGTTATACATTATGAAGTTCTAAAATATGCAAATAATAATAATAATAATAATAATAGAATTTACTAATATAAAATGTGTTTTAGAATAATATATAACATTCTAATTCCAAGGGAGTAATCAGACGCCCCTTTTGAATTACAAAATATGTAAAAATACATTCTAAATATCCCAATGACTTGTCTTTTTCTCCCCCTAACCCTCAAAATATTCTTTCACTTCTTGATATTGATCCTCCTCTTCGTCCTCATCATTCACTTTATCATGCTTCTTATCATACTCTTCATCTTCCTAATAATCCTCATCCTTCTCATCATCCTTTTCATCTTACCACATTTTACCTTGACAAAATTTAACGATGAAATGTTAACAATGTTTAATTATATTTTACCCAATGAACTCAACATTACATGTCTTAATTGATACAAATTGATTATGTTGGGCCCATTGATTAAACACTATTATATTCTAACCTAAATATTTTTATGCCACACATGTACATTATTTTTTGCACATTTTCTATATCACTATATCTCGTAAATACAAATACATGATAAAATTACGTAAATTAGTTTTCTATTAAAAATATTAAAATAAAACAACAAACTCTATAAATATATTATAAATATCTTATAAATTTATTAACGACCTTCTTATGAGTTTTTATCCTAAACGATGAGTCACCAACAATACTTTTAAGAATCCAAACTTCATACTTATCGACCACATTAATTTGTATATTGTTGTCATTCTTAATGTGTAACATGAAATTTTGAAAATCAAAACTAAGCCCACATTAAAAATCCTTGAACCTGGGTAATGTAAACTTGCCCTTTGACAAATTTATGACTATGTAAACCCCCTCATGGGAAAGAGGGATGTCCTAAATATATTTATAATGTGTTTTTCATGTGAAAGTAAGTTGTTGGGAAGAAATTCATGGATTTAATATGATATAATTTGAAGGAATTGCTCCTAGAGGCCCAAAAATGCCTATTTTCAGGGATTCTGTACTATGTAAGCACCCCCAAGAATGAAACAAGAATATATATTTCATCCAAGAAATTTTTGATAGATATATGAAATCATCAAAGGTATTTTAGGGGTGTTTTTCAATAAAAAATAGGTTTAGGTAAAATCTATACAACACCGGGCAACCTATAACACGGTGAAGGGAAATGAAAGTAGTAAAAAATATAGTCAACTTGTTCTAGATGCTTTAGTGCCTCAAATTTTTTATGAAGTGATAAAATACTCATAGGAAATATAATATGGCCTACTTCACATTGCAAAATGTTTTTAGAGATTCTATCTTATGAATTTTGAGATATTGGCCCAATAGTGTAGATGAAGATCCCTGTCCCAATGGGAATTCAAATGTGAATTCCAGGGAGTTATCTAGATAGTCGAGGCCTGATATAAATCCCAATATGACCTATTTAATACCATCTTCTCTCAAAATGTGTTGGTTATCATTTTCATTATCATACTTTTTGTGACAATCCCTTTCATTTGCACATAAGCTTGAGAAGAATAAAAAGGGGGAATTTTTCAATTTTCATTAAGAATTGCTCCTGAAAATTGTGGGAATGATCTCATCAAACATTTGGAGTCAAAATAATATATATTTTTCCTAGGTAACTCTCAGGAACCTCCTGAGTTAAGAATCACTATTCAATGTCTATTTTTGGTAATTGTTGGTGAAGGCGGGGTTTCCAAAAGTTTTCATGGCACATTTTCGCACATCTTATGAAATTTTTCACTTTTTCACTTGGTGCAAAGGTGTAGAAACTTATTCCACCAAGGTGAGGAGAGAAGGTTTGAATCTTTCCTCACTTAAGAGGTATGTTTGATGATTAGGTGAGTGGTATGTAATCACAAGTCATTTTGGCCTCCTCTTCATTTTGGGCATGACCTATGCACACTGAAGTCCTCAGTGCACATTTGCACCTGGTGCAAAATTTCATGAGGCTAAAAAAGTGTGCCATAAAGGGAAGGATTTTTTTCATCACTTAAGTGATAACCTCATATATTGGGTACATGTTTTCCACACACACACCATCAAATTGTCCCCCCTCCATGATGAGCCTTACCCTTAGATAACTTCTTCAAATATGATGCCCCTTTTCACCTGGTAAAATATTTCATTAAGTGCACAAAAATTTTCCACCATAGAAGTTCCCCACTCTCGTCACTCACCACTTCACACCTATTTCCTAGGGACTTTTTCCACTCACATCACTCTTCTCCCTTGTCCCTCTCCTCATGATGGCTACCCTCATGGCACATTTTCACCATAATGATAATTTTTTTAACCTCATTTACCCTTACTAAACGTGGTAAGGGACATGAGAGGATCCCATAATAATTTAGTAACACCTAATTCACCCGCAACCCAGGTTAAGAAAGAAGTGCTAAAGGTGGGTCAAGTGTTGAGTATTCCTAACCTCTGTTAATTTTATAATATTTAAACATACTTAGACACATTGGAGCCCATTTTTGAATCTCTTTTCCATAATTTTTTAATTTAATCAGGTCATGCCAAAATTTTATGGTAAGAAATCTCATGCCCAAGAACAAACTTTTTCTCATATCTCACAAACGCTGCTTTGATCTCCACAAGATTCAAACTGAAGCTTCCTTACATGAAAGAATTTGTAATGAGTTTTTTAATGAAACCATAAATGCAATAATAAATATTTTATATGCACATGAAACCATTCATCCATGAAAAATTCCACCTTAGATATACAGAGTTGTAGCGAGCTAAATGAGCTAAAAATTAGAGCATGAGATCCTAAAAAAATTACCTTTCCAATGAGCACTTTCTTTTGCAGCAAAAATGGGTAGGATTGGAGCTATGAAGGAATACTAATTTTCTGAATTATTAACTTTTAGATGAAGAAAACAAATAAATTCAAGTTCACTTTTTTCTAAAGATTTGGATGAGAGAAACACCAAAATCGAGCAAAGCAACCTTAGGTTGAGAAGTATAATTTTTTGAGACCTTTTTTGGAATGATCTAACATTCCATAGCCAATATATATTTTTAGTAAGTTACAATTCAAGAAACTTAAGAAAATTTAAGTTTCAAAGGATTAATGGATTCAATAAACTCAGTTCATTCCACAAAAGGAAAAGTGCTCAAAAGTGATAATTCAGTAAAATTGCCAAAACTAGTCACCTAGAACAAACTTACTGAAAAATTGTAAGTATCCGGAAAAGTATCAAAATGGTCATGGTTTTTCATCATAAATTCATCACTAATTTCAACCTTCATGCAGGATAAAATAATTCTTTCAAAATGGTGAAAATCTGCATTGTATTTCAAACAAAAGATAATCCCTCTGGTCCTCAATTTTGGTTGTAGTAGTATGTTTGGATCTTAATGCACTTCTCACTTTGTCTAATGGGATGATCAATATTTTAAAGCATGTTACATCCATTTTATAACCTTAATTCGTCAATTTTTGAGTTATTATTTACCACAAATCATTTGTTTCTCCTTTTCCCAAGGTCTGGTACCACAATGTTGAAATATGCAAGAAATGGTCTTAGTTTGCATCAAGAACCTAATAGTTTAGAGGCATTGAAATGTTTAAAAGGTTGAAATATTGTCCAAGTTAAGGAAATATACCATCACCATATTAAATGGTCTTCACCTCCCTTTCCAGTGGCAAATTTGTCAAGGCGTGGGCTCACAATGTGCAATGTTGCAGAGTTAAGGCATAGCTCTCCGCCGCTACATCACAGTCTTGTGGAGGGTCATCACGTGTCAATTTTTTATCTTCATCACCATCGGATATGATCCTCATCTTCCATTCATGCTTAAGATGATCCTTCCCTTCCTATCTAATTATTTCTTATCTTTTTTCCTCCTAATTCCTCACTATACATGATCATGATGTTTTGTCTTATTCATTAAAGTAGCAATGAAATATTTGTAAGATCTAAAATTAATTCTTCAAATTATAAGACCTGGGTAATTAATTTTTTCCTTCCTAGGAAATAAAGAGTCATAAGTTGGATAAGGACATGAAGAGGTATGTGGGGGGTAGACAAATATATGAATTGTTAAGCTATAAAGGGGATAACCTCCTCATTATAAAGGGATGGTTGATTCTTATTTACTAACTCCCATTGTATTTATATGAATTTCCTTTATTCTCTTATCTATTGAAATTTTGTCTCCATCTCAACTTATACTCCAATAGCATTATAAATTGTACAACATTATGCAATAAAACTATTTGTTTCTTGTCTATTGTTCCTCTTTCTATGTGAATGGTTTATTCTAATTGATACAAGTGAAATACTATGATTTTAATGTAATAAAATCAGTTATGCTATTTGTTGTTGAAAATATCCCTCTTATTTACCTCTCCTATCTCTCTCTAAGAAAATTTCCTCCCTTGTATTTCCTGAAAATAGTTACCATAGATTTAGGAAGGTATTCCTGTATCATCCTCGGGTCTACGAGCCACCCTAAGAAAATAGTTTAGTTTATATTTGTTTCCTTGATTTCAATAAATGGAGTTGCCCCATTATAAAACAGGGACCTAGTCCCAGAGTTTTGGTGAAATCCCATAGTTTTCCCTTGCGACAAATTATTTCACCAAAAGATACCTACATTAATTACAATATGTATTAAATCTCCAATCAATCACCATGTTAAACAATTACCATTGAATTCTGATTGTATGCCATATTTTTCTTTTAGATGTTGTGAATGGAAACTATACAACCTAATATGTAGTGCCCACTTCCCTTTGACACCTTTTGATACATATCTTGATATTGTTGATTTCATTATGGACATTATTATGGTTTTGATTTAGTATGATGTTAGATGTTGGACCATGGATTATTGTTCATCTTGATTTGGATATGATGCATGATGATTATTAGAGACACTTCATATGTGGATGATAATATACTATTTGAGATGAATATATTTTGAATGTTGTTCAAACATGTGATTTTTGGATATTGTGAGTAGACCTAGAAAATAGACATTATATGATGATGATATAGTTGTTGATATAAATTGTAAGTGATATTGTTGGTTGCCTTGATGTTGTTGTGATTCATATGTATAGATGATTTTGTGATTATATTTATATCATGTTGGATGTTCTTATATGGCCATGAGGCCGAAGGAGGTATTTGTGTTTTGTAGGTTAAAATATCACAACAAACATCGGGGATTGAGACCAACCACATTGGAATTATAGATGAATTCAACAAGGTCACCATGGCAACATGTTTTGTGTGTGTGTGTGTTGTTTTTTGTTAGGGATTCCCATGGGGGGAATTACCTTTGAATGTGACCAAGGGGCTTTGTGTATTTTATTAATGTGTTCCTTTTTATTATTGTTGCATTTATTTATTTTGTGATGCTTTTACCCCTTCCTTTATTCTTTTAATTGTGGAGAATTAATGCGAGTAATCATATTGTTTAAATAGATAATTCAAATTTGGGATATAGGAAAGTAATTATAGAAGTTGTTGGATTTTGTATTAAATATGTAAGTGATGTGTAAGAGTTGTGTAAGTTAGATTTTGGAGTATGAAACACTCCACCTTCTTGGAAACTCGAATTTGTCCTTGGAGGCTATTTTTGGAGGCTTGTGGGACAAGTAAAACTTGTCCCATACCTCTTAAGTTTATTTACCAACCATACCTATGGTTGGAGGGTTGATTTTAGACCTTTTAATGCATTTTTATTAATCATGTTGCATGTTTTAATTGCACTCTTCTTACATTTTATTTAATTCATTCCTTTGGGGTGTGGGATTTTTGGAGTGTGTAAGTTTATTTGTCATATTTTCACCCACCTCTCTATTGTGCTTTGGAGAATGAATTTAAATTATGTGCTGTAGTTGAGGATGTGTGAAGTGGCATCCTAAATGGATCGATCTCATCCTCTTCCTTTCCCTCTTCTATAAAATTTGAACTCCTTGCTTTGTTTTGGGTTGTTGAAACTTTGGAATGCTTCCTTGGGGTTAATTTTCTTGTTGATTGGAGCTCTTGCTTTAGAGGAACTTTTGGGAAGATTGTTACATATTTGTGCTTGGATGTTTGGATTTATTGCATTGGGATAGAGATTGCTGATTTTTGGATTGTATTTGACATCGAAAGCATACTATGTTGGAACAAAATATACCATGGAGAGGTAAGAGCTTAACTCTTCTTTTATGCTGTTATTTCTTTTTTCTTTTTGTGTTTGTGTGAATGGTAGATGTTCTTTGCGTTTATTGGTTGTTTGGGTATAATTCCATAGGAATGGTGTAGGAGAAGGATACGGGAATCCATGTGGGGGGCATAAGGGAATGCTAGCGGCATCGATTATTGTGAAGGGAGTTTGGGTTTGAGATACACCATGGAAAATAAATAGCTTGCATTTATTACTTGTGGGGGCATAAGGAAATATGTGGGGGGCTTAAGGAGGGATTATGGGGAGCATAAGGATATGTGTGGTGAATTTTATCGGCGAGTTTGTTATAGGTGGATACCACATTCCCATTGGGAGGCATAAGCAGCTTCCCCCATAGTTCTTGCTCCTTTGGCTTGCATGATGAACCCTCGCCTATGTCTTAATATTTTCAATGCAAATTGTAAACTCTGTTTTGTTTGGACTGTGTTTTTATTTTGAAATGTACATGTTGAAAGAATGTTGTGTGTATGTTTTTGGAAGCATGTTGTTTTCATGAGTTGAATCACTCCTTATATTTCATTTTGGTTGGGGCTCGAGGGCCAATGATGAAGGATGGCTTCTCCTTTCATTGATGTCTTGGTTGGGTGTAGAGCATTGCCTTTCCCCACTTTTCTTGTGATCAAATTGGAAAAAATGAAAATTTGCATGTTGTTGTTCGAAATTCGAGGAAAAATTCTCCAAAAAGATGAATTATTGTGAAATGAATTCTTTTGTAACCTTTCCCACTTTATAGTGGATGAAATTGTAATATATTTTGTGGAGAAAATATGTTTGTATTTGGTAATGAAAGTTGTAATTCGAATTGTGAAAGAGATATACTTTGTTTTTTCTTGGAAAGAATGTGAAAGAAAATGTAACATTCTACTATGTAATTAATAAATGATTTTGAAAGGAATAAAAGAAAGGAGTTATAAAATTTCCTTTGAAATCAATGAATGAATGAAATGCTCTTTCCAAATTGTATTGTTAAATTAAATCTGATCATGTCAATGTTTTGGGAATCTCTGTTTGAAAGGAAGAAATGTATGTGGGAATAATACAATATTTTGTCTCTTTTGGAAAGGTGTAAAATTGAATTCAGTATTGCATTTTGGTCTTGAATGGTTTTTTTAAAACAACTAAATGTTAGACTAGAAGAGAAATGAATTTTCATATTTGGAAGATAAAAAATGATAACCAGATCCTTTAGAAAATTGATCTTTGTTTTAAATTTTAAAACTGGAAAATACTTTCTGAAATGCACAGTTCAAACCTGCAAATAATAATCAACATTGAAACATTAAAATTTAGCATGCTATGATATCAATGAACTCATTTTGACAAAAAAACTTAAGGAAATAATTTAAAACATTGCAAAATCGGGCCCAAACCTTTCATAGTTATTTTGCAGTCTTTTTTTTTGTCAAATGTTGGAAAAATTCAAATTGGAAATCAATCAAGTAAAATTACCTTCCTAAACATCCTAAATCCTTCTTAGAACAATCCTCCATGTCTTTTGGCATGTTGAGTGAAGGAGAAGATCAAATTGAACAAAATTTATAAGTTAAACTTTACCAGTTTGATTTTAAAAATCTTGTAGAATTTTTTCATGAAAATGACCCTTAAACTTTATCAAAATCTAAAATTAATGATTCTTGTACAAAGAGGGCATCAAGAGCTTTCCAAAAAGTTCTCGTTTTCCCAAAACTGAGCTTTCTATCAAAAGTTATGGCCCTCTGAAGTTTTCCTTCCTTGGTGGGAAAATTTGGGAAATTTTTCCTTGATGGGCCCGCAACCCAAAATTTTCCCTAAGAAAACTTAGAATTTTTTAAGAAAATTCTTGGGAAAATTTTTAAAATTTTCTCCACCACCCCGCTGGCCTATAGCCAATTAGAAGCTACCACGTGGCCTCACGAGGCAACGAGCGGAGGCACGACACCATTTTCCTCCTTGGCATTTTAAAAAAATGCAATTTTTTCTTATTTTCTTCCACCATCCCGCAATCCCACATCCAATCAGTCTTTGCCCATGTGGTATAGTGGAGGAGCAAAACTCTTGAAACCTTATCCCTTCGAGAAATTTTGTTTTTGGATTTTTTTGTAAAAACCTTTACGGCCCGGACACCCGCCCCTACAGGAGAAATCCTTTCTATGAACACACGGCCTACGCATGCAACTTACTCCTTTCACCCTCCTTTAAAAAAATTCCCTAAACACCTCCATCGCACCGCCCTTCCCTTGTATTTTCCCCGCTTTACCTAAGAGCTCGACATGTGTCCACTGGCGTCAGTAGCATAAGCGCGCGGGTGAAAAGTTGTTTTCACCCCACATAAGAAAAAAATTTCAAAGCTTCCCATGCGACCCACCAACCCACCCTTTTGGGAAAATTTTCATCCACTAGCTCACGAGCCCGCTCTTGGGGAAAATTTTCACCCCAAGGTCTCGCTGGACCATAACTTGCTTTTTATAAGGAGTTAGGAGGACTTCTTTATGTCATTGGAAATGTGAGAAAATTTCCTATCCAATGGGAATGATTTATGGAAATTTTGAATGTGTCAAGTGTGAGAAAAATCAAGTTGAAACTCTGAGCTTGTTAGAGAGTGGGTATGGTGATAATTTACCCTCTGAACCTAATTGAAACTTCTAACCCTAAAATTTGGACCTTCTGACCTCTGATAATTGTTAATAAAAGAAAAGTATGTTCTAGTAAATTTGAATTGTTCTGGAACTTTCTAGTGACAGTTGTTGCCTTATAACATGGTTGTAGACTCTTCTTAACACAAAAAAATTATTCCATAATTTTCCTAACTAATCCTAGGTTGTTTCTTGGGTCTCAAGTGGGTTTTTAGTGGGCATTACATAATATATAATATTAAATAACACATGTTTCTCAACCATAATGCAAAGCTTTAAATATTCGTCATTATAGTACAAATATCAACATTTATCGTCACTTTCCTTATCTAACATGTAACCCTATTAGTTTCTATGCTATCCACTTATCATAAAAACCAAACCCAACATATTTCTCTATCTTGAGAGGTTGAAATTTTATTATTTCATCATAGGTGTTTCCTAGTAGTGAACCTAAAAATTATTAAAAATAAAAAATAAATATTATAATTATATGTACTTTTTTAATTAAAAATTTCATTTATACAATCTAATTACCCTCAAATGCCTCTTTATTATTCTAAAACCATATTATGTATTTTCCAATTAGCTTTGGGTCGTAATGGGTCTTAAAAACTTATATCAACTAGCCTTCTTTGTCTCTCAAGTGGGATTTGTAAGAACTCTAGATGTGAATATAAATGAATCAATTTTTTTGTTTGTTCAATTATTCTTTTTTAAAATACTCATGCAACCAACAAAATTAAAATCACTAAAAATTACATATAAAATAAATAAAAAATAGCTTAAAATAATGTAATGATAAATGAAAATAATTATTTTATTCTAAACGAATAAAATATATTCAAATAATTATCGGCCCCAAATATCTATCATGTCAACATTTATATAGGGGTCCATTTTGAGTTCTCCTTACAACTGATGTTTATAATACTATGAAAAATATGGGAGGGTCTATTGATGCTTGTTTCTAGAGGCGGGAGGAGTGCATTTTTAACCCTCCTTAATCCACTTGGGAGTAGGTGATTCATATATTTTGTGGTTTCCTCTCATTATTTAAATTTTTAGTTTTGTTTAATACTAGTAGGTTGAGGAAACCTACTATTGACGAGGATCTATAAAAATGTGAACTTATTAAAAAATAATGTAAAAATTAACTTAGAATAATAAAATAATACATTATACCTCCATGTAGATGAATTGCTCATCTTATGACTAACCTCATCCTTATGTCGGTTGATATGGGATGTAGATCAACCATAATTAATTTGTATTATAATTGTTCAATTATGAGAATTTTTAATTAAAAATTAAACATTAAATTTATGCCTCATATAGAGGACACACTTTGAAACTATACAAAGGAGGTGTTTCCATTCCACCATCATCATACTACCATCATTCTATATGGGAAGTAGACTTATGATACACAAGTAGTATTGGAATTGTTTAGTGAAATTTATTAATTTTTTAATTAAAAATCAATTATAGATATATATTTATAGAAACAACTATTTTAGTAAGTTTTAATTTTCACTTTCTAGATCATAAAAAGTCACATACAATATCAATATTTTTGAGACTTGAACAAAACATGATACCAAATCTGTATAATTATCCTTTGGTTGAAAATCTTTTATTTATTGTGAGTTTGTGTGATAGAATTCTTGTAACTTATGTATATTAATTATTTTCATCTCCAATTTTGAAGTCTACGTGTTTTACTCATCTATACACCTTATTTTCATACTAGATATATGTTTATAATGACTTACATTTTGTTGATTATTTTCTTGTCAAGAACCTACACTAACTTCTCCTTTCCTTATTTTTAGTTAGGTCATTCTAATCGTTTTATTTTTTTCTTCTTCTATATCCTCCTCCACATGAAATGCATAAATATATAAATTATTAATAACTAGAGAAATATCAATTTTGGGTGGTGGACTTACCTCATATGCTTTATCATTGATCTTATTAATTTTTTTAAAAGGGCCAATATTATTTACATATGTTTGTTGTATTCTCATATGGGAAATATCTCCTTACTCCAATAAAACATCACTAAATATCCTTTTTGAAGAGGTTACATATTTTACCGATATCTTCTCGCAATTTAATATTTCTCATATTTTTCTTGTAATTATTTTCTTACCATTTCCTAAAATTGTTGAATATGCTCTTCAAAATCTTTTGCATTATGACTCAACCTTTCTGAAATATGTACTTTTACCAAATCAAGAAGACCATTTGGAATTAATACATGAATAATATGAAATGGTGACTTACAAATTCATCTATTCTCTATACTATTGTAGTAAAATCGTTCTTTTAGTAATGCCAAGTCCCATTTTTTTCATCTTCTCATATACTATACACCCCAACAAAATTTCTAACCGGTATTTCACAAATTTTGTTTTCCCATCCATTTGAGGATGATATGAGGTACAACATTGTAACATAGTCTCTAAATTTTTCAAAAAGGTCATCTAAAATTGTCTCAAAAATGTGGTGTATTTATTTAAAGTGATAGACATTGGGATTATATGAAACCTAAAAACTTCCTTGAAATTATAATATCCTTATATAATTGTTTTTTGTCTTACATGCAATAAAGTGCACCATATTTTAAAATATATCCATAACAACAAAACTTGAATCATTATATCTTTGTGTATTGGGTATCTCTAATAAAAAAACATGGTAAAATATTTCCATGACCTTATTGGCATTAGTAATGAGATATATAGTCCAATGTTTTTCACGTCTCCCTTAGAAACATCACATATCATGAATCTTGAAACATACCTTAGAAAATATCTTGTTATCTTTGCTGAGGAATAGTTTTCCTCCACTAATTTTACTATCTTATTCTTTTTTAAATGATTTTTTTAGATAAGGTAAAAAATATTGATTTTGAAGGGATCAAAACCACTATAGAATTGAAAAATGGTTGTCAACGTCAAAACACGAAACCAAGAGAAGCATGGTACAATAATAGAAGTGAAACAAATATAAATGCCACCCAAAATGTTATCGCTAGGATGGAAGAAAACATTTGTAGGAGAGAAAGACAAACAAACTTGGCCAACCTCAAGAAATGTTCCTAAACAAAACCTAGCAAAAATCAAAGGGTGGTTTACCCATGAGATCTTAAGTTGATATTAAGTGGAACATTTGACATTTTCCTTTTATTTTTACTTTTCACAACCATTGAATCCTCTCCCTTATTTAGATCCTTGTTTTCATAAAGATGGTTTGGTAACACAATTTAAAAAATATCTTTATTTCATTTAATAGAATATTTCTTCAAGTTACTATTCTTGATTATGTCAGAGGATGAACCTGAAGGGAGTGAAAAATCAAAATATTGCTATAAAGAATCTAAACCCTCAATCCCCAAAACTTAAGAGGAAACAAGGGTTCCATCCATATGCTAAATATCACCTTCTTCCATCTTTGAATCCTCCCAAGAAACATCTAGATTGCTCCCCACAACCAACATACTAGGTTAGATATCCTTCCACTAAGAATCATTTTCCTTTGCATTATGTTTCATACTCTTACAGTCAGAGACTAAGTGACCCAAAGAAAAGTTTTTTCTGCATCTGAAGGGTAAACCTTCATAGTCCAATGGTTAGGTCTAGATCCTGTCTAAAACCCTAAGTTCTATAAAAGCTGGGAGATCAATTATGGTATCGAGATCCATTAGAATATGGCCATAGGTAGTGTGGGTGTATAATTTAGTTCTAGTATCAATATCCCAAAATTTTACCAAATCATTTCTAATAGAATTGAAACTTTCCTCCCCCACAAGTGTAGTGGAAAATGAGAAAAATGTAGCTAGACAGGATTGACATTAAAATTTTCAATGGTAGGTTTGAAAGATGGATACCAAAGTTTCATAAGTAGAAGGTGATTTTGGAGTTCCAAATTCTTAGGAAAAATTATATCTCTATCTTCAAGAAACTTAAAAACCATTATGAAAAACCCTCTAGCACATGAGTTAATATCAAATCTACCTTGCATAATTGGTTTCCATTTTGAAGAGATCCAAGAATGTAGTATTGAAATTCCTGAACATAGTCTAAAAATTGGAAAATCAAGCCATGTTGAATTTGTTTTTGCATCAATCACATGCGCTATTACTGGTGAATGAAGGGAAAAATTTTGTAGTTAGAAGAAGTTTTACACCATGACGCTTCACCTTTGTTGTTGTAGCATCCCGAAAGGAGTGTTTTAGAAGGGTATTTGCCTTAGGAAGAGGCATATTATTGTCGTAACCAATCCCGGGCTCCGGATCTACCTTGGCCACATCAAGCTAGGATATTTTAGGCACAATATTTGGTGAGGAAATAGCTCCAATAGAAAAATTAGCTCTATTAATCACAATGCTCCCCGATGGAGCGTGGCCAAGGTTGGAAAAAGTTTCCCAACTAATACGAACTTTTGTCTCAAAAACCTAGATGGAGATTGACCAATGTCAAGAGAAATGTGCCACTGTACCTGAACCCCTACAACCACAAAGTCTTCCTAGAATAGTAAAGGAGGGAAGGAACGTGTATTTAAGATTCGACCTCAACATTGGAACCAAAGTGGCCCTCGAACACAAAAGGCCCTTGTTATCCAAAATTCACCCCTCAGGTAATGTTGATAATATGCATCAAATTTTTTTTTTTTTTTAGTCCCAAGCAATTATATTGATTGAAGTTAAAAAATCGTGTTTACGGGTCCCTCGGATTTTTCTAACTCCCCTCCAAGAAGAAAACCTAGCAAGTTTTAAAAATGTGAAAAAATTGCAAAAACCAAGCTTAGGGCCGAAAAAATGGAGAAAATCGGCTAAGTCTTGGTCTCTCCAGGACAAATTTGCCAGGACAAAAGTACGCAAGGGACGCGTGGACGCGAAAGCGCGGATCGGCCGAAGGAAGAGTTTTTCTCCGGAGAAAGCTGGGACAAAGAAATGCGCGAGGACGCGTGGGGCGCATGGCGCTTGAATCGGCCGAAGGAAGAGTTTTTCTCCGGATAGCCGGGACAAAAAGTACGCGAGGGACGCGTGGGATGCTGAAAGCCTTCAGAATCGAAGGAAGAGTTTTTCTCCGGGACATCCGGAAAAAGTACGCGAGGACGCGTGGGACGAAAAGCCTTGAATCGGTGAAGGAAGAGTTTTTCTCCGGGACAGCGGGACAAAAGTACGCGAGGACGCGTGGGATGCTGAAAGCGAAATCGGCCGAAGGAAGAGTTTTTCTTCGGGGCAGCGGGACAAAAGTGCGCGAGGGACGCGTGGGATGCGAAAGCACGAATCGGCAAGACGGAAGAGGAAAATTCAACGCGTTTGACTGCAAACTTCAAACAACCATAAATTTTGACTCAGAGCTCCGATTTTCACAAAATTGGACTTTCTGGAACGAGCACGACGTCGGTTAATGCTCATTCCCGTCAAATATGAAAAACGCCTACGGACCCAAAATAGCTGCCCGCACTCAGAAGGCCATAACTTTTGCATTTTTCAATGAAATCACACAAAATTGGTACCATTGGAATCGTGGCTCGAGACGGATGCACGAAAATCAAGAAATTATATATTTGATGACATATTGATCAAGTTTTTAAGAAAACGTGGCCGGGTTCATAACAGTAATTTATTTGGTGGTTGGGAGTGCAATTAAGAGGCATGGTCATCATTCTTTCTCTCTTTGCAAAGACATGGGACAGATATGGGAGCCTTTTTGCAAGTAATATATAATCGGTGTACTCCATTTAATGCCTCTTACAAGTGGTTGAAGGACAGATTTCGGGATTTCCATTTTCCCCTCTCTCTCTCTTCTCTTTTTTTTATAAATTGGAGTGTTGGGCTCATTGTAAAGCGGAGAGTTTTGGGTAGAAAAGCTCTGCCAAAATTACTTTGTGAATCCAGTGTGTTGTAGGCCCTTGTAGTGGACCTCTTGCATGGTGATCCGGCCCTTATCTTGTAATAGATTGAATCATGTGCACATTATGAAGCAATAAAATACCGGTTTGTGGATGTATCTTCCCCTGCTTGTGTTTTCTTGCATTCTTCTTTCCCCCTTTAAATCTTTCTATAAGAATATTGTGTCTATTTATTATGTTCTTGCAGGGATTCATTATCATTGTGTATGCTTGGAATATTGTTGTGAATGCATTTTGCTAGATTATGGTGAACTGTCATCACCTCTTCTAGTGTGCACTTTGCCTCTGTATTTCACACATTTGGAGATTACTCTCACACCCTCCTTTTCTGGTGTATCACCACTTTAGTGTAGGATTTCATTTTATGTATTCTCTCTCCCTGGTCCCTTGGAAATTTAGATTAGAACAGTTAGCTTATCCTACATTAGAGTAGATTGTGGCAGGTAGTTTAGGAGCAAGAACCAGCTTTCTCACTCGGAGGTCTATCTCAAGTAGCAAGTCCCACAACTTGGAGATAGTACCCATGTTATCCAATCACACCGTGAGCACAAGTATATGCACTTGTATATGCACGAAGTGCTTTGTGATTCGGTGATAACAGATTGGCATGCCTGGTGGGACCTTAGAGGTCTTTACTTTCATTACTGCAATAAGATTGATGTGCACTTGTTATAAGTTCCACTTTGAAGGATCTTTAAAATCACACATCTGGTGACTCCAAAGAGGCATAATCCTCTTGCATCACCATGGCTAATAAAAGCCCACACCATGAATAGGTTTAGGGGTTAGTTGCAGTGGAAGGGGATCTCTGAGCACCAAATTGCCCCAATGGAAAAGCTAAAGTTTTGAGCAGATGCGGGAGAGAAAAAATAGGTTATTTTAGCATTAATAGGGTCCCATGATTTTTGTTTTTCTATGCGGAGATAAAATAAGAAGCTTTAGCACTAAAGAAAGATAGGTCCAATGAATCTGAAATAAAATTTTGGATGGAAATTTGAGAGGAAGATTAAACTAAATGCCAAGTTTAAGAAAAGCTCTCGAATTTTTTTAAGCAACTGATTTATTTTTGTGCCCCCAGCTGCTTTATGGAGCTGAAAATCCTCTCCCTAAAGTATAGCAGCTAAGAAATTTTAGGAATTTTGTTGGGTTTTAGCAGCAGTAATAAATGTTTTTTGCATGGGACCATATTTCCCAAATAAATAGGAGTAGTAGCCCCTAGCATGGGACCATGCTATATGAATCCCATCCCCTAAAGAATCTCTAGGAATGGGTCCAAAACAACAAGTGGTGGTAGCATCTGAACCCATAAATCCTGCAATTAAATCTCCCATACACTTTCTTGTAATGCCATTTCTCAAAAAAATTCCATCACCGCCACTAGGACCTCTAGGGTTAGGGTTATGTCGAGCAGGAGAATGAAACACCATAGAGGGTTATGTCTGAGAATTATATGTTTTTCTATAAGAGCATAGGATAGAGTAGAATCGATAGCAAATCATAGAAAATATAGGTTTCCTATACCAAACTTGGATCTATGAGGGGTAATATTTTAAGATAATTACATACAATAACATTCATCATCTCATCCTAGTTGGGTAAAAGAAAATTATATTTAATGGTAATTTATTGATAACTATTCTATCAATACACATTTTCCATGTCCAATCATTGACAAGAGTCATTAGTGTTGGATTTGTAAAAGGGCTCATACTTTCCCCTATATACCTCTTTTTCACCAAATATGATACTTGTTTATTTAAATTTTCATGTAATGTTGGGCTCATAGTGTTTGTATATTAATTTGGTAATGATGATCCTTTAATCATATTAATGTGATTTCGAATATCCCTCTTTTGTGGAAACTCAATCAATAACTCTTTTTGTATTGCATCTAGAAATTCTTCAAGAATTCTCATTTCTTCATTTGGTATGGGTTTTGCCTATGTATCATATTTCTTTACCATTGATGCATAACAAAAAAATTTCATTCGAGTCATATTTGTGACAAAATACCTTTTGGACAATATGATCTCTACTTTTTCTTCCTTATTTGGAAACAATTCACCTTTACTACACCTTTCCAAAAGCTATATGTGTTCTTCTCTCCTTCATGAATTACCTTTATATAATTTTTTTGGGGTCTCCCAAATAATACATGGACATGCATTCATTGGAATAACATTACATTAAATCTCATCCTTATAATTATTTCCTATAAATATTATAATAAAAATATCTTATCTACTAAATCTTCATTCACTTTCTTAAATCAATAAAACTGATATGGAAAAGTATGTATTTCACATCAAAACCTTAACTTATCTACTATTTATTTAGAATCTATATTTTCACAACATCCACAATCAATGATAATGTTACATACCATTCCTCTAAATGTACAACTTATCTCGGAAAAAAATTACCTACAACCGTGAATCACCATTTTGAAGTTCTTCTTTCCTTGTTATTATTCTTATCATCATGAAATTCACTCCCATATCTAGAAAAGCTTTTAGGTCTTCGAGCTAGTTGGGTGCTCGAGCTAGAATTTTATTGATGATTTTTTTGGAGTTGATCCCTACAACTCCCAATTGTTACTTATATCTTGGCGGCCTAACCACTCCACCAATATTCCTACAATATATAACATTGACCCTGGTTTGATGTAAATGACATCTCGTTGATAGCTTCTTCGATTTCATTTTCACTTCTTCTTGGAGAACAAGGGAAAAGTTAGAGCATTCTTGTAAAGGCTCACGACTAGAAATGAAGGGAAGAGGTGGGGAGGAACACAATAGAATAAAAATGCATCCAACACCAATAAAATTATTTAAATAAATCTACAGAAATGGAGCACACAAGAAAAAAATTTCAAAACACATGACACAAATAAAAATCAACAACATATGTATTAGTTTTATAGAAATTTACAAGACAGATCTTGACATTCTTTGTATTTTCTCTCCATCTCACTTACTTTTCTCTTATCTCTTCCTCTCTTACAAACAAAAATGTAGCACATACAAGAAAACATCAAATTCAAAAATTAATTCTAAAACTGTTGCATGTCAGAAGTAGATACAAACATAAATTCATTTTAAAAATTTAGAGAGAATGTCATAATCAAATATGAACATTCACTAAATGCATATATTTTTCCTTTTTACCGAATTCTATATTTGGTAGAATCTCCCACCAAGTTAGAGGTCAATGTTAATTGAGGGGGTTGAGATTTTATCATAACACTCCATCTTAATCTTAACTTGATGTCATATTTCTAAGAACTTTTTGTACATCAGTCTCCATAGTTGTTGCTACCTTTTCCATATCTTCCATTCTTCACTTCATCTTCAACGATAGACACCCAAAAAACTTCTTAGATATTAAAATGCATATTTTCCCAATGGTTTGGTAAAAATTTATGCAAATTGATCTTGTGATCTACAAAACTCTAGACATATTTCCTTGTTATTTACCAATTCTCTTATAAAATGATATCTAGTGTCTATGTGTTTTCTCCTTTTATGAAAAACATGATTTTTAGACAATGCAATGACTGAGTTATTATCACAAAGAAATATTTGTTTCTTATTCTCATTCATGAATCAACTCATCTAGAATTCTCCTTAGCTATACGGATTGACATGTCGCACTTTGTTATAACATAATACGCTTCTGCGGAAGAAAAAATTACAATGTGTTGTTTCCTTGAAGCCCATGATAATACCCATGTTCAAAAATGGAAAGCATAACCAGAGGTACTTTTCCTTTCATCAATGCTTCCAACACAATCTTTTTTTTTTTCTATCCAATGAGCTTAAACTCATCCACATCTAAATAAAAAATTCCATAGTTCTTTGTTCCACAAACATACCTTAGTATTATTTTCCATATTGCCAATGAGATTCTTTTGGAGACTCCACGTACCTCAAAATAAAGCTCACACTATAGGTAACATCAGGATATTTGGCCATCAAGTACATGAGACTACTGTTGATGTAAAATCATAGCACCCCTGAATGGCCTCTGGTGTGAGTGGGTGCATAACATTGGACCATCTCTCAAGTTGTGGGACTTGCGAACTTGAGATGGACCTCCAGAGAAAGTTGGTTCTTGTTCCTAAACTACCTTGCCACAATCTACTCTAGTGTAGGAAAAACCTATCTATCCTAATCTAACCATTCCAAGGAAATAGGGAGAGAGAGAATGCAAGAAAAATAGAGCCTACACTAAAGCGGTGATACACCAAAAAAGGAAAGAGGTGAGATACTCTACTAAGGGAGGATGAAATAGGGAAAAAGGAGATGAGGGAGGTCAAACAGAAATGACACAAACCCAAATCCTAATCCACCATCAAAACTCCATGAAACATGACATCTTACACCTATAAACATGAAATACATGCATAAACAACAAATATGAAAGGGAGAGGCATGTAGAAACAATAAAACATGAGAAATGTCTGAAGAACGCCACAAAATCATGAGTTTATTGCTCTAGAAGGTGCATAGACCATTACATTTCTACTCAAAGGCACAAATACACTTGTCAGGCATAAGAGAAGGCTTACAACTCAAATGGAGTTGAGAAACAAATTTTACAAAATTTCCCCACACCCAGAATGTCTCTCCCTTTCAAATTAGACATGTTTTCAATATATAAAAGGTTGAGGTGAGAGAGAAGAATAAAAAATTGAATTCTTCTCTGAAAGCTCAACCACCAACCATTAATGCCCTATAAATCTACCTACAATATATCAATTCTGGTTCCCCATGTCTGTTTGGCGTGTTGGAGAAGGAAAGATGGAAAATTAGATCAGATATGGGTAGTTGAAGCAATCGAATCCCATATTAATGGCTAGAAATGATTTTTCCATATTTTCACCCATCAAATCCTACTAATAATAATATTTTATTCTTCTATGGTGTAGAGGATGTCGATATCTTTCCAACGGTACCAAATTTGTTGAGTTTCGAAAATTTTGGATCGAAACTTATGCCCATTTGAATATTTGAATTGAATCAGTACAAAAATGGAGAAAAACTTGTTTTACAAAAACAGATATGTGGGCCCAAAATTACAACTTGCACATTTTGCACAAAAATTGTTAGGAAATAAGAGATAAAATATGTGTAATAATCCCTACAGAATCGCAACAAAGTAGAAACTAATATGCAAATTATATTACAGATCTCAAATAAAAGTGTAGAATAAATAACACAACACGAGAGAGACAAGATTTAATGTGGTTCACCCAATTTGGGCTACGTCCACCAAGAATCACTTGCTCGGATTTTATTACAAGCCTCCTCTCTCAATACAATACCTAGATCCGTTTAGAGATATGCTAAACAAACTCTACTGAAATTCACACCCGAATTCAAAACACATCTGCAATACATTTGCTTGTATTTATATCATATGCATAAGACCATATAAATAGACAAATGCTTAAGAAGTTTTACAAAACCATGGGTATAAAACAATGGGCAAAAACAAAATTGTCCCATAAACCTATGGGTAGCTGAAGAGGTGGTTTTACAAAACAATGGGTACCGAAAAAACCATGGGCCCAAAAATGCATAACGGTTACCCATTACCCATGGGTTAATAAACCACTCATGAAAATTTACTTGGTGCTTCACCCCGAACCCCCGACCGCTCACCGGCGAGCGGACATGAAAAAATACTCAAATGTAACACATAGAAGGTGTACCACACTCTAACATGAAAATAGGCTCCACAAACATAACAATCTCCCACTTGGAGACTGATTTACACTGAGCAAGCTTCTCAACTCTTCACTATCATCTACAAAGGCCAACCAAAGCTAAACATAGCTTTAGTTTATCTCTTGTGACCACCTTGGTCATCACGTCTGCAGATTTTGACTTGTATGAATCTTCTCCAACTTCAACTTATCTTCCTCCAAAGTTGTCCTGATGAAGTGATATCTCAAATGTATATGCTTCGTCATGGAGTGGAAAGCAAAGTTCTTAGCTAGGTGTATAGCACTCTGAATATCACTATGCAGCTTACATTTCTCTTGCTTGTTCCCCAACTCCTCAAGAAATTTTTGTAACCAAATCATCTCTTTGCTTGCCTCTCGCGGGCAGCAACATACTCAAACCTCCGTGGTTGACAAAAGCCACTAGCTTTTGTAGTCGTGAAATCCAGCTCACTTTGTTGTTCCACCTACTGATATAAATATAACATGTCATGCTCCTCCTCATCTCTACATCTCCAGCCATGTCTCGAATCTACATAACCACTTAAAGTGGTGTCGATCCAATGTAGCACAAAAATATCCCCATGGTTCCTCTCAAACACTCAAGGATCCACTTTCTTTGCCACAATGCTCTTTACGGATCACTCATAAATCTACTCTCAGCCTCCCACTTTGCATGGGAAATATCGAGCCTAGTGCACACCATAGTATACATCAAACTACCAATCTTGATGAGTAAGGTACCTTGGACATCTGGTTTCTTTCCCTTTCTGTTTTGGGACATTGCTCCTTTGATAACTTAAAATGGCACACAAAGGAGTCCCAACCAGGTTTAGTATCTGCATGTTAAACTTTGCTCCAATACCTTCTTAATGTACTCTTCCGAGATAAATTCAACTTCCATTCCTTCCTATCCCGAGTTATCCTCATACCAAGGATTTGTATGGCTGCCACCAAATCCTTCATATCAAAGGATTCACTTAGTTGTTTCTTGAGTACTTTTATTTCATGCATGTTTTTACTCGCATGACCAACATGTCATCAACATACAAACAGCACGGATAATATAACTTCCATTCTCAAATTTATTTGTATACACGCAATGGTCAGAATGACATCTAATATAACCTTGCTCCATCATGAAGCTATCAAACTTCTTATACCATTGATGTGGAACTTGTTTCAAGCCATACAAGCTCTTCTTCAGTTTACACACCATCTCCTCTTTACCTTTGACCTCATAGCCCTCTGGTTGCTACATATATAGTTCCTCCTCCAAATCACCATGGAGAAATGTAGTCTTTACATCTAACTGTTCTAAGTGCAAGTCTTCTGCTGCCACTATTCCAAGAACAGTTCTAATAGAAGTCATTTTTACTACAGGATAAAATATCTCATCAAAATCTATACCTTGTTTCTATGCAAACCCCTTGACCACCAACCGGGCCTTATATCTTTTCTTTCCTCCTTCTTCGTCTTTAACTCTATACACCCACTTGTTTTGCAATGCTCTTTTTCCTTCCGGTAGCTTCACCAAATCCCAAGTCTAGTTCTCCATGAGAGACTTATGCTCCTCATCCATGGCTTTCTCCCACTTCTTATTGGCATCTACCTGCATTGCTTCATCAAAGCTCTCTGGCTCTCCACTATCAGTGAGTAATAAATAATAAAGAGAAGGATAAAATTTTTAGGTTGTTTTCTTACCCTAGAATACCTCCTCACTTTGTAGGAGTTTGGGGTTCCTACCGAGTAGGTTCTGAAATGATTTATGGGTCACTTTCCCATTAGAAAGATCCTCTACCACTATATATCCTTTCTTGGATTATTCCTGTTTTCCTACAATCGTTGCTTATACATGACTTTCTCATTAAAGACCACATCCCTAGACCGAATGATTTTCTTGTCCCTAATACTCCAACATTTAAACCCAAAGTCATCACCACCATAACCAATGAAAGTACATTTTTCTGATTTATCCTCTAGCTTGGTCCTATCATCCTTTTCTATATGAACAAACACCTCACATCCAAAGACTCTAAGAAATGAATAATCAACTTTCTTACCATACCATGCCTCCTTAGGTATGCCTCCATTCAAGGCACTTGAGGGTACTGCATTTATCAAGTACATAGCTTTGCTCACTACTTCTTCTGCCCAAAAAGAAAGAGCAATCCCGCATGTAACCTCATGTTACTAAAGCGTTCCATTATTGTTCTGTTCATCCTTTCGATACCCCATTCTCTTTGTGGAGTTCTTGGAACCGTCTTTTGCTGCATGATTCCATTCTTAGAACAGTAATCATTAAATTCATTGTTGTATACTCCCCTCCATTATCTCGACTGAGACATTTTAGCTTAAGACCTGTTCATTCTCTACGAGGCTTTCCATTTAACATAAGTTTCAAATACATCGATTTGTTTCTAATACAATAAACCCAAACTTTCTTTTTGCATCATCAATAAAAGTAACATAATAACTTGAACCCCAAGAGATGATACAGAGCTCGTCCCCACACATCAGAATGTACCATCTCTAACTTACTCTCTTTCTTCGTAGGTCCAACCTTGAGAAACCTTACTCACTTCTGTTTCCCATATATGTAATTCTCACATAAATCCAAACATGTTTCTGTATATCCAGGAAAATTCTTCTTTATGATGTTCATACCCTTATGGCTCATATGATTGAGTCTATAGTGCCATAATGTTGTATCTGCATCTGAAGCCACAAGATTACAATCATTAGTACTATCAGTGGTTAAATATAAGGTTCTAACCTTTTTACCTCTTGCCACCACAAGAGCACCCTTGGTAACCTTCCAAGAGTTAGCTGTAAATATCACAGTATCAACCATCACTTCCCAATTTCCCCACCGATATCAAATTTCTCCTTAATGTAGGCACATGTATGACATCCTTCAATAGCCATGTATTCCAATTTTTCATCTTAACCTAAATGAGAACCTTTTCCAACTATCTACCGCAAGGCTCATCATCACCAAGAAAAACATGCCCAAAATCCCTTTGAACATAATCAACAAAATAATGCTTATGTGGAGTAGCATGAAAAGAACCCCCTAATCTAAAACCCAAGATTCAAAAGTAATATTATCTGAAAGAAAGAATCAAAGCATCCTCGACATACATTACCCGATGCCACATTTACCTCCTTGTTTTCTCCCTATTGTTTCTTCTTGTCCTCGAAGCACCCAACAATCTTTCTTTGCATGCCCGAAATTTCCCACAGTTCCAACATACAATCTTGCTCTTGGATCTTGACCTTTCCCAATCTTTCGATTTTCCACGATTGCCTCTATTCTTATGTCTCCCTCTAGTTTCCACTTTGTAAAGCATTCCCAGTAGAAGATTCCCTGAGATTTTTATTCACATTTCCTCGCTTAGAATCACCCCTACAACATCCTCAAACTTCAACTTCGAGTTAGGTGGAACCGAGTTGCTTACCGCCATTACAGGCTATTCCAACTTTTAGGTAAAGAGCACGAATTAGTAAAGCTCTAACTTCTTCATCAAATTCTATTGTAACCAAAGCTAGCATATTCACAACTATATTGAAATCATTTAAATGATGCTTTCTTGAACTATTCTCGAGACATCTTCATATTAAACAAATTTTTCATTAAAAATATCTTGTTAGAGCGGAGAGGGTTTTTCATACAACTTCCTAATGCATCCATTAGATATTTTGTAGTCTTTTCCTTTGAAACATTAAATAATACCTCGAAGATTTAAGACACGGCCGAGATCATTCCAAGTGCCTTCGATCCAACAAATCACATTCATCGCATCTCTGTCATACTCGAGGGTTTGTTCACCTTCTCAGACAACAGTATAAAGATCCTTTTGATAAAGGTAATCTTCCATCTGCATCTTCCAAAGACTGAAATTCTACCCATTGAATTTATCAACCCTAGATCTTCCATAATCTGCCATAGCTCCCACTGAAGATAAAACTTTCCCCATGATTCAACATTTCAGCAAACCAAACCAGAGCTCGATACCAATTTTTAGGAAATAAGAGATAAAATATGTAGAATAATCCCTTATAGAATCGCAATAGTAGAAACTAATATGCAGAAAATATTACAGATCTCAAATAAAAGTGTAGAATAAATAACACAACATAGAGAGACAAGATTTAATGTGGTTCACCCAATTTGGGCTATGTCCACCAAGAATCACTTGCTCATATTTTATTACAAGCCTCCACTCTCTCAATACAATACCTAGATCCGTTTGGAGCTATGCTCAACAAACTCTATATAATTCACACCCGAATTCAAAACACATCTATAATACATTTTCTTGTATTTCTATCATATGCATAAGACCATATAAATAGACAACTACTTAAGCAGTTTTACAAAACCATGGGTATCAAACAATGGGAAAAAACAAAACCATCCCATAAACCTATGGGTAGCCGAAGAGGTGGTTTTACAAAACAATGGGTACCAAAAAACCATGGGCCCAAAAAGCCCATAACGGTTACCCATTACCCATGGGTTAATAAACCACCCATGAAAATTTGCTTCGGGGCTTCGCCCCGAATCTCCCTCGACCCAATCAGCGACGAGCGGGACCATCGTAAAAATACCCGAGTGTAACACATAGAAGGTGTACCACACTCTAACATGAAAATAGGCTCCTGAAACATAAAAATTTTATAAAAGTGAAAAATTTTCCCGCATTGTTGCGTAAGCCCGTAACTTCACATTTTTATTTCACAAACAAACCTCCTCACGCTCACAGGCCCACACTTGCAAGTTGCACTTTTTTAGAAAGTTGCAAGAAATCCAAAATTCTCCCCACATTGCCACCCGCCCACATATAATTTAGGCCTAACACATGGCTTCTCCGGGCATCGGCAAAGGTGTATCTTACTTTTATACTTTTATGCTTTTCAAAACAAAATCTAAAATTCCAAAGTTCCTCAAACGACCCACCTTCCGCTTTGACACAAACATGGCCACGTGTCCCTTTGTGGGCCTATTCACGTATTTTCATGTTTTGACCAAGTCCCTTTTGTTTGGAAGGGCCATATTTCGACCACTGGACACATGGAGGATCAATGCACATTTTGGACCTTCCTCTGAATTTTTCCTTTGAAGTTGTCTTTGGTGACACGTGGAGTCTTTCGCCAACCCTCTTATACTTAGTTGATTAAGCGACCGGTTTTGTCCTTTTCTCAAACCTCGGGACACATGGAGGGTGGCGTTAGTTTGAAGGACCACCTTTTTCTTTTACCCTTGAAGGTGCAATTGATGAGACATGTGGCATTGTCCACCGGCCTTAGAATTTTCAACGGCTGATTTAAATTTTTGATGCTCTAACCACATGAGGGATGTCGCTCATTTGGGGTCCCCGCTTTGGATTCAGCGCTTGGAAATGCACTGATAAGGCATATGACTCCTTCCATCAGTCCTTTTCTTTTCCTTGAGTAAACTTGTATGCGGTGAAGTCCAAAACTTTGAGCCCTTTCTCCAATTATTTTACGTCGAAGCTTTGACCTCCTTCCTCCTTTGATGTTATTTGATCCTCCATTATCAAGCCCACTTACCACTCAGATTTGGGATCCATTGTGAGCCCATTGGAATGAAACGACCCTTCTGATTTTCTTATGCAAGCTCATGTTTGACCAATTTTACCAGGGGGAAAAATTGGGATTCCAGTTTGGCGACTCATGGGGACATCTTCCTGCTAGATGAAGTGATTAGTGGCCTTGAAGTATCCATTGGGCATGGAGTCATGAATGATATCCTGAGTGCGATCTTGTCCACTGAAATGGACTATTACAATATTCACCTAGAGTACATTGAACCACACAACGTCTGACCACGGAGGCAACAAATCACCATGACATGCTATGTACAAAACGAAAATCATACATGCCACAAGCAGAACATGTAGAGTGTGCGAAAGCACTTCTTTTGCGAAAGAAAACCTATCTACTCTAAACTAACTAGAGGCAAGGGGCGCTCAAGTAAAACCTACAACAGGTAGGGAGAAGTAGCTTCCCTTCCTCACAACTTGCAACCATGTATGTGATTTGGCATTAAACATGGTCAGAAATGAGAGTAAAAAACCACCTTGCAGATGGTGTCTCGCCCTCCTCAAAGTATCAACAAAAAAAATTTACACCTCTTGGAGTTGTTATGCGCTTGGATCTGGGAGGTGTTGCTGCTGACCTTTGGTGCTTTGTAGCTCAACATCATGCTCTGAAATGCGCATGATGGTGGCAAATCTTTGGCGGCAGGTTCTTGTGGTTGAAGGATGAATGATGGGGTAGTGAATGTTGTAATTTCTATGGGCCCCTCCTCATCAAAACATTCCTCCAAGTCTGATAGGAGATCAAACTCTTCGATGTCTTATTGTAAGTGTGAATTCCATGAAGTCATGATTGCACAACTTCATAGAATGGAAGAGAATGAAAGATGTGGAAAGAAGAATGGGTGGAAATGGATGGAGAGAAGGTTTGCAAAGTCAAAGAATGGGTTGTTGAGAAGAGAATGAAAGACGTGGAAAGAAGAATGGGTGGAAATGGATGGAGAGAAGGTTTGCAAGTCAAAGAATGGGTTGTTGACGAGATGGAGTTCTTGTTATCCAAAATTCATCCCTCAAGGTAATTTTGATAACATGCATCAAATTCTTCAGTCCTGAGCAAGTAGATTGATTCAAGGCCCGAAATCATTTTTTTGGGGCCCCTTTGGCTTCTCTCTAACTCTCCCATCCAAGAAGAAATCCCAACGAGTTAGAAAAAATGGAAAAAATGCAAAAATAAGGTTGCAGGATTGTTTTAAAGCATTTCGGGTCTGAAGGGTTCGGGTCGTACCAGTGCGGGTCATACTGAGGTTCGTCGTACCAAGTTTGGGGCAAATACAAATAAAATTGGCTAAGTCGGACATTTTTGTCCCAGGCGGTCTGCGGGACAGTTGGGACGTCGGGACGCGGGATGCTGAAAAGCTGAAACAACTTGAAGGTAATAAAAATAAATCGTCTAAGTCTTTTGTTTTGCGCAGTTTGGGACAACCGGGACAAAAGTACACGTGGGGCGCTTGAATCGGCCAATTTTTGAAAGACGGTCCATCTCGGGCGGTTCGAGGATTTTAAATGCAGGATAGCCGGGACAAAAAATACGCGAGGGACGTGCGGGACGTAAAAAGGCGTAAAAGCCACAAAAGAGACAAGGAAGCCTGAATCGGCCGATGTGGGAGAATGTGTCCAGGACAGCCGGGACAAAAGTATGCGCGGGACGTGAAAAGCCGAAACGGCCGAAGGCAAAGAAGAAAAGTCAACGTTTGACCTTTGAACCTCAAACGCCATATCTTTTGACTCAGAGCTCGATTTACACAAAATTGGACTTTTCTGGAGCGAGCACAAAAAACATATTTAATTAAAAGAAACATATTCAGCTCCATTTAGTTAATGCTAATTCCTTCAAATGACATGACGCCCTGCCCTGACCCAAAATAACCGCCCGCACTTTCGAGAAGGCCATAACTTTTGCATTTCTCAACAAAATCACACAAAATTGATACCGTTGGAATTGTGGATGAGAGATTGATCGAGATTTTTAGAAAACATGGTCAAGTTCATAATAGTGTTTTATTTGGTAGTTGGGAGTGCAATTAAGAGGCATGGTCACCATTCTTTCTCTTGCTGCAGCACCTGGGACAGTATGGGGAGCCTTTTGCAAGTAATATAAAATCATTTTACTCCATTTAATGCCTCTTACAAGTGGTTGAAGGACAGATTTCGGGATTTCCATTTTCCTTCTCTCTCTCTTCTCATTTTTTCTATAAATTGGAGTGTTGGGCTCATTGTAAAGGGGAGGTAGTTTTTGTAGCAAAGCTCTACCAAAATTTCTTTGTGAAGCCAATGTGTTGCAGGCCCTTGTTGTGGACTCCTTGCATGGTGATCCAGGCCCTTACCTTGTAACCGATTGAACTGTGCATATCAGGAAGCAATAAAATACAAGTTTGTGGATGTATCTTCCCCTGCTGTGTTTTCTTGCATTCTTCTTGCCCCTTTAACCTTGATTACAAGAATATTGTGTCTATTATTATGTTATTATGCGGATCCATTATCATTGTGTATGTTTGAAATATTGTTGTAAAATGCATTTTGCTAGATTATAGAGAACTGTCATCACCCCTTCTAGCGTGCGCTTTGCTTCTGTATCTCACGCATTTGAAGACTACTCTCACACCCTCCTTTTCAGTGTATCACCGCTATAGTGTAGGATTTAATTTTATGCATTCTCTCTCCCTGGTCCCTTGGAAATTTAGATTAGAATAGTTAGTTTCCCCTGCATTAGAGTAGATTGTGGCAGGTAGTTTAGGAGCAAGAACCAGCTTTCTCTGGAGGTCTATCTCAAGTAGCAAGTCCCACAACTTGGAGATAATACCCATGTTATCCAATCACACCATGAGTTCAAGTATATGCACTTGTATAAACATAGGGGTCTATGATTCGATGACAACATTTACGATGTGCTTTACATGTGCCTCATATGGCTGAATCTCACCAAGAACACATCAACTTGATGAAATGAAGTGGTAAGGTGCTTGGACCTATCCCACCAAGCATGCCAAAACTATTTATGTGAAATCACATCACCCCTGAATGGCCTCTCGATGTGAGTGGGGGAATTATGTGTGATCTCGCATAACATGGGACCATCTCTCAAGCTATGTGGGACTTGCGAACCTGAGATGGACCTCTAGAGAAAGCTGGTTCTTGTTCCTAAACTACCTACCACAATCTACTCTAGTGTAGGAAAAACCCATCTATCCTAATCTAACCATTCTAAGGAAATAAGGAGAGAGATAATGCGGGAAAAATAGAGCCTACACTAAAGCGAAGGATACACCGAAAAGGAAAGAGGTGAGATACTCTACCGAGGGAGGAAGAAACAGGGAAAAAGAAGATGAGGGAGGTCAGACAGACATGAGAAAGACCCAGATCCTAATACACCATCAAAACTCCATGAAACACAACATATTACACCTGCAAACATGAAATACATGCACAGAAAATAGATCTGAAATGGAGAGGCACAAAGAAACAATAAAACACGAGAAGGGATTGAAGAACGCTACAAAATCATGAGTTTATTGCTCTAGAAGATGCACAGACCATTACATTTCTTCTCAGAGGAAAAAATACACTTTTCAGGTGTAGGAAAAGGATTACATCTCAAATAGAGTTGAGAAACAAATTTTATAGACTTTCCCCACACCCAGAATGTCTCCCCCTTTCAAATGAGAAGTGGTTTCAATATATAGAAGGTCGAGGCGAGAGAGAAATAAAAATATTGGATTTTGCTTTGAAATTTCAACCACCAACCATTAATGCCCTACAAATCCACCTACAATCTATCAATATTGGTTCCCCATGTCTATTTGGTGTGTTGGAGATGGAAAGATGGAAAATCAGATCTGATTTGGGTAGTTGAACCAATCAGATCCCGTATTAATGGCTTGAAAGACTTTTTCTAATTTTCAATCATCAAATCCTACTAAGTATAATATTTTATGCTTCCATGGCATAGAGGATGTCTAGATATTTCCAACGGTACAAAAATTGTTGAATTTTGAGCCTTTGGATTGATTATGCCCATTTGAATATTTGAATTGAATCCAGTACACAAATGACCAAAAACCAGTTTTGGAAAATGGATCCGTGGGCCCAAAATTACAACTTGCGCCTTTTGCACAAAAATTACAAAAGTGTAAAATTTCCCCACAGCCCCACAAGCGCACAACTTCACATTTTACATTTGGCAAAGAAACCTCCTCGGGCTCACGGGCACACACTTGCAAACTTCACTTTTTGAGAAAGTTGTAAAAAATCCAAAATTTTCCCCATAGCTTTGCCTCCCGCATGTAATTTAGGCCTAACACGTGGCTTCTATGAGCGTCGGTGAAGGTGCGAATTACTTTTATAATTTTACACTTTTCAAACAAAGGTAAAATTCCAAAGTTCCTCCAATAACCCGCCTTCCCGCTTTGACTTGAAACATGGCCACGTGTCCCTTTGTGGGAGTGTTCTATATTTTTATATTTTACTAAGTCCCTTTTTTTGGCGGGGCCATATGTCCGACCTTGGACACGTGGAGGCTCGGTGCACATTTGGGAACTACCTCTATATTTTCCTTTGAAGTTACACCGAGCCGACAAGTGGAGGCTTCACGCCGACCCGCTTATACTTAGTCGATTAAATGGCCAGCTTTGTCCCTTTTTTAGACACGTGACACATGGAGGGATAGCGCTAGTTTGGGGTACCACCTTTTCTTCGACCCTTGAAGGTGCCTTCTTTGAGACACGTGGCGTTGTCCGGTAGCCTTAAATTTTCAACGACTGATTTAACTTTTTGAGGCTCTGACCACATGGAGGGATGGCACTAATTTGGGGTCCCCGCTTTGGATTCTACCCTTGGAAATGCACCGATAAGGCATGTGGCTCCTTCCTCTCAGTCCTTTTCTTTGCCTCGAGTCAACTCGTATGGGGTGAAGTCTAAAAACTTTGATCCCTTTCTCCAATTATTTTCTATTGATCTCACGAACTCCTTCTTCCTTTGACGTTGTTTGATCCTCCATTGTCGAGCCCGCTTTGCTTCTCAAATTTGGGATCGATTGTGATCCCACCGGACTGAAATGACCCTTCGATTTTCTTATGCAAGGTCATGTTTGACCAATTTTTCCGAGGGGGAAAATTTGGGATAAAAAATACCAACTAATCTTTTAGACAATCTTGGATCAAAAAAGCGAACCACAATCTTCCTTGCTCAACTTCAGCCTGTAATAACTGGTGTAGGCATTGGTTTACAATTTATCATATTATATCTTTTCAATACATCATTTGCATACTTTTACTTGAGAAATAAAAATAACTTTAGCTAATTTCTTAAATTCTATTCATAATATGTATTTCATGAGACCGATGTCATTCATTTCATACTCTTTCATCATGGCTCCTTAAAATAATTTATGGAAAGGCCTCTTGTGAAAATTAAATCATCTACATAAAGACACACAATGAAAATTTTACCTTTCTCATACATGTTGATATATAAAGTAGGTTCATTGCTACATGTATTGAAACCATTTTTTATTAAATAAGAATTAATACAACTGTACCATGCTCTAGGAGCTTGCCTAAGTCCATAAAGAACCTTTTTTAGCTTGTATACATTTTCTTCACGACGAAAAATTTCATATCCTTCTGGCTACTTTACATAAACCTCTTCTTTAAGATAACCATTTAAAAATTATTATTTTACATCTATTTAAAAAATAAGACACTTATTTTGAGCTGTAATGGGAAGAATGGTTCTTACCGTATCCAAACACGCTATAAGAAAAAAAAATCATTGTAATCAATACTAGGTTACTGAGTGAAACCTCTAACAACCAATCTTTCCTTATGCTTCAACACTTTACCATCCATGCCATGTTTATTTTTTCAAATCCATTTTAGACTTATGTTGTCCTTTCCTTGAGGACGATCAACCAACTCCTAAATGTTATTCTTGTCAAAATCTTCAATTTCTTCATCCATAGCTTCTACCAATACTTCATCTTTTACTGCTTCATCAAAATACATCGGATCAACAACTTCTGAAAATAAAGCAAAAATAGAGAAAAATTTGTTGTTTCAACATTAAAATCATATTCATAAATATCTCTTAATTTTATTTTTATCTACATTAAACTTGTGAGTGTAGGATCTGATGAACTACTGCTATCAATTGATTTTGGTGGACTGATTTCTAAAGGCATAACGGTTGGTGTTTTTTGTGAAATCGGATTCCCAACTATAAAATTCTGATTTCTTGAAGATATCTTTGTTGTAGATGGAGGTGTAGCTTGTGTTATAAGTTGTGGTGTATATAAAGAGTGGAAGGAGGTATTGCTTGAGGAATACCTTGTTGTTCTAACACTTCATCACCCATATCATCATGTGAATCAGCCACTGCTATACTTATTATTTTTTCTACACTTCCATCCCATGCTTCATTCTCAACAAATTGTACATCTCTGCTGATTATAACTTTTCTAGTACTTAGATTAAACAACTTGTAAGCCTTTGTATCTTCTGAATACCCAACAAAGATACACTTCTCACCTCTATTATCCAAATTCCTTCTCATCTCTTCAAAAACATGAACATTTGCAACATCATATAAACACTTTGAAGTGTGTAACACTATGCTTTCTACCGCTCCAAGCCTCTTGAGGAATCATATTCCTTAAGATTTTAGTTGGACATATATTTGAAATATAAACAACAATTGCTACTGCTTCAACCCAATATTCATTTGGTAAATGCTTTGACCTTAACATACTCCTTGTTATTTCCATGATTGTTATATTTTTCCTTTTAGATACACAATTTTTTTGAGGTATGTAGTTGGCTACAAACTATTTGTGAATACCATGTTTCCTACAAAAATAGAAATATACTCACCACCTCTATCACTTCTTAATACCTTGATGCAAATAGTCACTTTGCTTCTCCACAAGAGCCTTGAATCTGTTGAAAGACTCCAAATGCATCAGATTTATGTTTCAAAAAATATACCGAGGTATTCCTTGTATAATCATTAATGAATGTCATAAAATACGGACAACCTCTAATATAATTTTTTTGCATGGGTCCACATAAATCTGAGTGTACTATCTCAAGAGGAGAACTTTCTCTTTCTCGATTTACCATCCGGGAAAGAATCTCTATGTTGCTTCCCAAAATACACCCTTGACATCCTTTTTCTCGGTTTCGAATCAATGACAAACCTTTGAACATATTCTTCTTATGTAATAAATTCAAACCTCCAAAATTCAAATGTCTAAACTTGAGATGCCAAATCCATGATTCATCTTTCAAAACTTATTTAATGGATGACTGGATTCCTTTAACGTAGAACTCGTATTTTCACAAGACTTATTATAGGACTCACTTACATTAGCACAAACCTGATTTACATTGGCACAAAACTTATTGAAGGACTCATTTATCTTAGCGAAATAATCACTTGCATTAGCGCAGAAACACTTGCTGAGTGTAGTAATCACATGACTGATTTGAATTAGTACAAAAATTATTTTCTTGAGCGCAAGACTCACCTATTTGAGTGCAGAATCGGTGAAGGAGTGATTTGTATTGGTACAAGACATGGTTGTGAACCGAGCATTTTGTTGCAAACATATATGATAATATCCTTTTTCATGGTTGTAATCTCAAGAGAAACATTCTAGTATTGCTCATCTCCAGTTTTACAATCAATTGAGTTCTAGGATCCTTGTCCACAATCATGCACTCATTATGTTTAATGTAAACCATATATCCTTTCTATACCAATTTTCCAATACTCATTAAATTATTCTTAAACCAACAACATAAAAAACATCATTAATGACCTTTTTCTCCCCCTTTTTGTTAGAATGTCAATAGTCCCTTTTCCCATTACATTCACTTGATTATTGTTCCCAAGAGTAACATTTGAGGTTACTAATTTATCCAAACTAGAAAATAACTCTAGATATTCGGACATATGATTACTAACATGAATCTAAATACAGTATCATGTAAATTTTCTTGAAAAAATTTACATTCAATGGGAGATTTCACTTCAACAATATTTGTGCATGCAATAAACATAGAATTTTTGTAGAACTTTCAGGATGATTCTGATTTTATTTTCCTTGATCATATTGTTTCTTCTTACATTCAAAAGAGTAGTGTCCATACCTTTTGCAATAATGACATTGAACATGTGACTTGTCTTGTCTATGACTGGTTGAATGATTATGACCATGTAATTGATCATGGTTGTGTCCTCTTCCACCTTGGTTTGAAGGATTGTTGTTGCGTCCTCTAAATATATTTCTTCCTCTTCCTCTAGGAGTGAATTTACCTCCTCTATCTCTACCACAATTTATAGAAGCTTGATATGAGGATACATTTTCTATGGCCATAAGTGATATATTTGGTCTCTTATCATGGTTTATTAAGGAGGCATGCAATTCATCTATTAACATCTGACTTAAATCCTTAATTTCCTCTATAACAACAACTAAAGGATCAAACTTAATAGCCGTAACTCTAAGGATTTTTTCAACTATCCTTTGATCTTCTATGGTTTCCCCATGTGATTTTATTTGATTTACAATCCCAATAATATGTGTAAAGAAGGATTCTATAGAGTCTTAGTATTTCATACTTAGATTCTCAAAATATTTTGTAAGCAATTGGAGTTTTGGCACTTTAACTTTATCCTTACGTTGATATGTGACTTGGAGTGTTTCCCATGCATTCTTTTCTTGGTTTGCTGCTAATACTATGGGAATAATTCTCTCATGCATAGCTTAACGGATATAGAAGAGGGATTTTCCATCCTTCTTCCTTTTTTATTAAAAAAGATTTTTTTTGGCTTGTGTGAGTGTATTGAATGTTGCTACATTTGCGGTTTCTGCACACCCATTCTCAAAAATATCCCAAACATCTTGTGATATAAAAAGAGATTTCATAGTGAAGGACCAATATTCATAATTTTTTCCATTAAAATGTGGAGTCTACAGACTAGACAAAGGTGCTCTAGATGTGGACGTCGTTAATGGCTCACAATAAACTCGAAGAGATCTAGAAGAAAAATAACTTAAAATTGATGACTGAAACCTTCGCTCGATAGCAAATGAAGAGAAGAGGCGGGAGAGAAAACAACATACTTATAATGCATCCAAAAGAATAATAAAACTCGTAAACTAAATCTGCAACAATGGAGGAAACAAGACACAAAATGCACAACATATGAAAAAATAAAAAGCGGTCGCATATTTATTACTTTTCTAGAAAATTACAAAGTAGAACTTCGTTTCTCGTATTTTCACTCCTTCCCACTTACATCATTTTTCTCTCTTCCTCTCTTACATACAAAAATGCAAAGACATAAAATGAAACATAAAGTTAAAAATTTAATTCTAAAACTACCTCATGTCAGAAGTAGATACAAACATAAATGCATTTCCAAAATTTAGAGTGAATGTCATAATAAAATTTGAACATTCACTAAATGTAGATATTTTTCCCTTTTTCCTAAAACTCGCATTTGTTAGAATTCCCTAGCTATCGAGGTCATTGTTAGTTGTGGTAGTAGGGGTTATATCTCTAAGAGGAAAAGGTGGTGTGGAGACTTCTTTGCGGACGAATATGTACTTGTGATAAGCTAGTTGCGTGGTTGCAAGTTGACCTCAAAAATATCCTAGGAAAATCTTATGTCATATGGGTGGTTCTTATTAAAATGGTTGAATCCTTTTTAGTCAAAATAGGCTCTTTAACCTTCGATTATCTAATACATGTCGAACTAAAAACCCTACGTTTTATAGGGGACGACTATTGACATAATAACATGGAATACATGGTGTTAGACATAGCTTTGTTGTTCCTATTAGAATATATATTGAAAACGTGATTGAAAAATATCACCACTTAATACTTAAATGATAACAAAATAAAATTAAAGGGTGAAGGAAAAGCATGACAAGTTTTTAGTTTATCATAAATACTAAATATTAGGTTTTATGCACTAAGTTTTATAGAGAGCTAGAGAACGTAGCAACCATAATTTATAGATATCAGCGAATCATCCATAAAAAAATGAGTCTGGTTTACCCTTTTTATAGAAAGTGCTAAGTGCTAAGTTTATGCGAGAGTTTGAAGAAGAGATTTCATACTTTTGTAGAAAACTTAACTTGGGTTTTTTGGTATTTGCAAAATCATTAAATGTAAACAAAATAACAAGTATCAACAAATTATAAATATAAATGGGAGGGTTGTCAACAAACAATGCTAGCAAATAATTCTTAATCAAAGAATATCACACACAATTAAAATAAGAAAAATTAATGCTTTAATGGATTTTGCATAAGTTCTATGACCAACTCCTATCTCACTCATAAGAATAAGTTTATTAGTGCATGAGTTCCGTTGAATCTCACTAAAAATATTATTCTACGGTTGAATGCTAATGTATATAAAGCGCATTGAAACAATCGACAACAACAAAAAAAAAATACAATTGAGAAAAGTTTAAATTGACGGGAAGAGAAAATAGGTCTCATCCATAATTTCAACATTAAAAAATTTGTTGTCTTTGATATTTTGGGTCTAACAAGGAATCTCTTTCTAAATTTCATGTCAAATCTATTTGGTGTGTTGGAGATGGAAAGATGGAAAATCAGATCAGATTTGGGTAGTTGAACCAATCGATCCCGTATTAATGGCTTGAAAGACTTTTTTCTAATTTTCAATCATCAAATCCTACTAAGTATAATATTTTATGCTTTCGTGGCATAGAGGATGTCTAGATATTTCCAACGGTACAAAAATTGTTGAATTTTGAGCACTGGATTGAAAGTTATGCCCATTTGAATATTTGAATTGAATCCGTACACAAATGACCAAAAACCAGTTTTGGAAAATGGATACGTGGGCCCAAAATTACAACTTGCGCCTTTTGCACAAAAATTACAAATTTCCCCACAGCCCCACAAGTGCACAACTTCACATTTTACATTTGGCAAAGAAACCTCCTCGGGCTCATGGGAACACACTTGCAAACTTCACTTTTGAGAAAGTTGCAAGAAATCCAAAATTTTCCCCATAGCTTTGCCTCCCTGCATGTAATTTAGGCCTAACATGTGGCTTCTATGAGTGTCGATGAAGGTGCGAATTACTTTTATAATTTTACACTTTTCAAAACAAAAGCTAAAATTCCAAAGTTCCTCCAATGACCCGCCTTCCCGCTTTGACTTGAAACATGGCCACGTGTCCCTTTGTGGGACTGTTCTATATTTTTATATTTTGACTAAGTCCCTTTTTTTTGGTGGGGCCATATGTCTGACCTTGGACACGTGGAGGCTCAGTGCACATTTGGGACCTACCTCTAAATTTTTCCTTTGAAGTTACACCGAGCTGACAAGTGGAGGCTTCACGACCGCTTATACTTAGTCCATTAAATGGCCGCCTTTGTCCCTTTTTTAGACTCGCGACACATGGAGGGCTAGTGCTAGTTTGGGGGACCACCTTTTTCTTCGACCCTTGAAGGTGCACTGATGAGACACGTGGCGTCGTCTGCTGGCCTTAGAATTTTCAACGACTGATTTAACTTTTTGAGGCTCTGACCACAAGGAGGGATGGCACTAATTTGGGGTCCCCGCTTTGGATTCTACCCTTGGAAATGCACCGATAAGGCATGTGGCTCCTTCCTTGGTCCTTTTCTTTACCTCGAGTCAACTCGTATGGGGTGAAGTCTAAAAACTTTGATCCCTTTCTCCAATTATTTTCTATTGAGCTCTAACTCCTTCTTCCTTTGACGTTGTTTGATCCTCCATTGTCGAGCCCGCCTGCTCCTCAAATTTGGGATCGATTGTGATCCCACTGGACTGAAATGACCCTTCTGATTTTCTTATGCAAGGTCATGTTTGACCAATTTTTCCAAGGGGGAAAATTTGGGATAAAAATACCAACTAATCTTTTAGACAATCTTGGATCAAAAAACGAACCACAATCTTCCTTGCTCAACTTCAGCCCCGTAATAACCGGGTGTAGGCATTGGTTTACAATTTATCATATTATATCTTTTCAATACATCATTTGCATACTTTTACTTGAGAAATAAAAATAACTTTAGCTAATTTCTTAAATTCTATTCATAATATGTATTTCATGAGACCAAGGTCAGTCATTTCAAACTCTTTCATCATGGCTTCCTTAAAATAATTTATGGAAAGGTCTCCTGTGAAAATTAAATCATCTACATAAAGACACACAATCAATATTTTACCTTTCTCATCCATTTTGATATATAAAGTAGGTTCTTTGCTACATGTATTGAAACTATTTTTTATTAAATAAGAATTAATACAACTGTACCATGCTCTAGGAGCTTGCTTGAGTCCATAGAGCACCTTTTTCAGCTTGTATACCTTTTCTTCATGACCTAAAATTTCATATCCTTCTGGCTACTGTACATAAACCTCTTCTTCAAGATAACCATTTAAAAATTATGATTTTACATCCATTTAAAAATAAGCCACTTATTTTGAGTGTAATGGGAAGAATGGTTCTTACCGTATCCAAACACGCTATAAGAAAAAAAAATCATTGTAATCAATACTAGGTTACTTGAGTGAAACCTCTAACAACCAATCTTTCCTTATGCTTCAACACTTTACCATCCATGCCATGTTTATTTTTGTAAATCCATTTTACACTTATGATGTCCTTTCCTTGAGGACGATCCACCAACTCCCAAGTGTTATTCTTCTCAATAGCTTCAATCTCTTCATCCATGGCTTCTGCCCATGCTTCATCTTTTATTGCTTCATCAAAATACATCGGATCAACAACTTCTGAAAATAAAGCAAAAATAGAGAAAGAATTTGTTGTTTCAACATTAAAATCATATTCATAAATATCTCTTAATTTTATTTTTTTATCTACATTAAACTTGTGAGTGTAGGATCGATGAACTACTGTTATCAATTGATTTTGGTGGACTGATTTCTAAAGGCATAACGGTTGGTGTTTTTTGTGAAATCGGATGCCCAACTATAAAATTCTGATTTCTTGAAGATATCTTTGTTGTAGATGGAGGTGTAGCTTGTGTTATAAGTTGTAGTGTATATAGGAGTGGAAGGAGATATTGCTTGAGGAATACCTTGTTGTTCTAACACTTCATCACCCATATCATCATGTGAATCAGCTACTGCTATACTTATTATTTTTTCTACACTTCCATCCCATGTTTCATTCTCAACAAATTGTACATCTCTGCCGATTATAACTTTTATAGTACTTGCATTAAACAACTTGTAAGCCTTTGTATCTTCTGAATACCCAAAAAGATACACTTCTCACCTCTATTATCCAACTTCCTTCTCATCTCTTCAAGAACATGAACATTTGCAACATCATATAAACACTTTGAAGTGTACAACACTATGCTTTCTACCACTCAAAGCCTCTTGAGGAATCATATTCCTTATGATTTTGGTTGGACATCTATTTGAAATATAAACAAAAAGTGCTACCGCTTCCACCCAATATTCATTTGGTAAATGCTTTGACCTTAACATACTCCTTGCTATTTCCATGATTGTTATATTTTTCGTTTCAGATACACCATTTTTTTGAGGTGTGTAGTTGGCTATAAACTATTTGTGAATACCATGTTTCCTACAAAAAATAGAAATATACTCACCACCTCTATCACTTCTTAATACCTTGATGTAGTAGTCACTTTGCTTCTCCACAAGAGCCTTGAACTGTTGAAAGACTCCAAATGCATCAGATTTATGTTTCAAAAAATATACCGAGGTATTCCTTGTATAATCATTAATGAATGTCATAAAATACGGACAACCTCTAATATAATTTTTTGCATGGGTCCACATAAATCTGAGTGTACTATCTCAAGAGGGGCACTTTCTCTTTTTGATTTACCATCTGGAAAAGAATCTCTATGTTGCTTCCCCAAAATACACCCTTCACATCCTTTTTCTAGTTTTTGAATCAATGAAAAACCTTTGAACATATTATTCCCGTGCAATAAATTCAAACCTCCAAAATTCAAATGTCTAAACTTGAGATGCCAAATCCATGATTCATCTTTCAAAACTTATTTAATGGATGACTGGATTCCTTTAACGTAGAACTCGTATTTTCACAAGACTTAACATAGGACTCACTTACATTAGGACAAACCTGATTTACATTGGCACAAAACTTATAGAAGGACTCATTTAGTTTAGAGAAATAATCACTTGCATTAGCGCAGAAACACTTGCTGGATTGTAGGAATCACATGACTGATTTGAATTAGTACAAAAATTATTTTCTTGAGTGCAAGAATCACCTATTTGAGTGCGGGAATCGGTGAAGGAGTGATTTGTATTGGCACAAGACATGGTTGTGAACTCGAGCTGTTGATTTTGTTGCAAACATATATGATAATATCCTTTTCATGGTTGTAATCTCAAGAGAAACATTCTAGTATTGCTCATCTCCGCTTTACAATCAATTGAGTTCTAGGATCCTTGTACACAATCATTCACTCAATTATGTTTAATGTAAACCATATATCCTTTCTATACCAATTTTTCAATACTCATTAAATTATTCTTAAACCGAAACATAATGCACATAATTAATGAGATTTTGCTCCCCATTTTTTGTTAGAATTTCAATAGTCCCTTTTCCCATTACATTCACTTGATTATTCTTCCCAAGAGTAACATTTGAGGTTACTAATTTATCCAAACTAGAAACTAACTCTAGATATTCAGACATATGATTACTGCAACATGAATCTAAATACCAAGTATCATGTAAATTTTCTTGAAAAAAATTTACATTCAATGGGAGATTTCACTTCAACAATATTTGTGCATGCAATAAACATAGAATTTTTTGTAGAAATTTCAGGCTGATTTTGGTTTTATTTTCCTTGATCATATTGTTGCTTCTTACATTCAAAAGAGTAGTGTCCATACCTTTTGCAATAATGACATTGAACCTCGTGACTTGTCTTGTCTATGACCGGATGAATGATCATGACCATGTAATTGATTATGATTGTGTCCTCTTCCACATTGGTTTGAAGGATTGTTGTTGCGTCCTCTAAATATATTTCTTCCTCTTCCTCTAGGAGTGAATTTAACTCCTCTAGCTCTACCACATATTATAGAAGCTTGATATGAGGATACATTTTCTATGGCCATAAGTGATCTATTTGGTCTCTTATCATGGTTTATTAAGGAGGCATGCAATTCATCTATTAACATCTGACTTAAATCCTTAATTTCCTCTATAACAACAACTAAAGGATCAAACTTAATAGCCAGAACTCTAAGGATTTCTTCAACTATCCTTTGATCTTCTATGGTTTCCCCATGTGATTTTATTTGATTTACAATCCCAATAATATGTGTAAAGAAGGATTCTATAGAGTCTTATTATTTCATACTTAGATTCTCAAAATATTTTGTAAGCAACTGGAGTTTTGGCACTTTAACTTTATCCTTACGTTGATATGTGACTTGGAGTGTTTCCATGCATTATTTTCTTGGTTTGCTGCTAATACTATGGGAATAATTCTCTCATGCATAGCTTAACGGATATAGAAGAGGGATTTTCTCCTCCCAACCACCCGGCCTGCTAAATTTTTACCATAGTGTCTTGTCTGTCCTTGCGGGAGGGTGAGCGAAGTCACGTTTTTCTTCGCCGTGATCTCCTTTTGATCCTCTTTCAATGCGTGCAGGTGGGGGTTAGGTGCGTCTGTTCTTCCTGTGCATTTTTTCTTCTTTCCTAGCACGTTTTTCTTGCCTTGGTTGTTGCGTGGGTGGGTATGGATCCTGAGAATCGTGCTGTACAGGCAGCTGCAGTGGAGCGCAGAACTAAAATTCTCCTCGGAGAGTGCCGTGTGGAGGTGTCTGGCTATATGCAGCAGCTACAGAGCAGAGAAGTAAACTTATCTCAGAAAATAAGTGGCCTCCAGAGAGAGTGAGGTGCGACAGCTGCAGGGCGATCCCAAGGCACCGCCAGTGTTGATCCTGATGTTCTGGATGCACGCAACCTCAATGCAGAAGCTGTCTTGAGCGCTTCCAACGTGCAGGTCGTCCACTATGTTGTTATCTGTTCAGTTCGACTGCATCCTCAAACTCGGGTTTCTCCCCTTCTGGTTATGTTCTCAATCGACGAAGTGACAGTGAAGGTGTTGCAAGGGCAGCGTGTTGGCGGGTTAACCATTTTTGGTGTTCTGTCCAGTCTGTTCGGGTTGCACGCGACCACAGCCATGATCGGCTGTTGCAAAATCTCGCCGCTGTGGTAGAAGAACGGGATAAAGTTTTTGGTTGAGCTGTCTCGCCTCTGCATTTTGGAAAGTCGCTCCGTCCAGGTGATGAATTTATCATGGAAGAAGCTCAATCAAATCTTGAGGCAAGTTTTGCAAGTGAGGCTGAGATTTCATTCAATACTGTTCCTAGCTCTGGCTGGAAGTTATTCCAGCGCCTAGCCCATGGGTTGATATGGGGGTTTGTTGTGAAGATACAGAGCAAAGGAACATTGAAATGCAGCTTGCCTCCACTTTCTTTTTTACATCATCTTTTGTTTTGAACGACACTTCCTTGCATTATTTCTTGTTTTTACCACAACATTGTGGATGCATTGAGTGGATTTTGTGGCCTGTTCTACACATTTGATCCCTCCTTATATGATGTAAGTAAAAATCAAGGCTTCTTTAGAAGCTATTTAAGGCCTGGTTTTGCTGTTAAAATATGTGCTGATGATATATATATATATCTCCGTGCGTGTGTAAGAGATGACAGTTGCATTTGATTTGAGAGTAGCACATTGTGAAGAAAGCTGCAGTTGCTATGGTATGCCAGATTCATCTGACGGAGCAGGCAGGAGATATTCTTGTGTTCTTCGCTGGGGGAAAAAAGAGATGTATTTTTAGAGATTTCTTTCACAGGGATTTCTTTTTAAGGAAACAGTAAACTATATCAGGACGTGAAGGCTCAGATTCTTGTCAAAGGGCATTGATGATACTGAAGCAGGTGGACAGGTATTTTCATTTAGGATTTCACTCTAGTGTTTGTTTTAAGTAGATATTTTTTTATATTAGCAAGATCATGGCTGAGGCCGATAAGAAAAGTGTTGAATTGAATAAACATGAGGACGAAGATGAAGTTCAGTTTATCATGGCATCAGTACTTGAAGGAGATAAGGATGAGGATGACCATGATGATAATACTAAGCTAAAAAACAATGTCTCTCCAGCAAGAAAGGAAGATGCTTCCCATCGATGCTTTGAGAGAAGAGTTGATTCAGGTCATAAATGATCATCAGATTGTTGTTGTTGTGGGGGAGACTGGATCAGAGAAGACGACACAGATACCTCAGTATTTATATGAAGCAGGGTATACAAAACTAGGGAAGATTGGGTGCACACAGCCACATGGAGTCGCAGCAATGAGTGTGGCTTCTCGAGTTGCACAGGAAATGGGTGTTAAACTAGGTCATGATGTGGGTTATTCTGTTGAGTTTGAAGACTGTACATATCATAAAACAGTTCTCACATATATGACAGATGCAGTGTGTCTGAGGGAATTTATGGAGGAACCAGATCTAGCAAGCTACAGCTGCAATGTTTGCACCGAGATTTTGATGCTATCCCCAAATCTGATGAAGGAAAAGGTTGTGTATCATCACGGTAGATGCCTACCCGAGCCAGGAGCGTGGTGTAATCAATATGTCTTGTGTCCGAGCTTCAAATCATGGGGTTGGTTTGTAGCTGTTTCTCACTGCGTGATTGTGGCGCTAGCTCGAGCTCGCAAAGCACTTTGGGTTAAAGGCAAGCAACGTCATTGAAACAATCATATGCATATGGAGATGGCGTTTTAAACCAGGCATGTTAAATCTACCCCTTGTAATAGTTTTCTACCTTCTTTCAGTATCTTGAAATGAATTTTCTTTCCTCTTGAATGGCGCCTAGACTAGATGTTTTCATGGTTGTTTATATCACTGCCTGATTGTGTGGTTGTTCCTTTAAATCTTATTCCAATTTCGCTGATTTTGCTTGGAATGTTCCTTCCTCTCTTATAGCTTACCCTATTTCATGTTTGTCTAAATGGGTTACTGCAATATTGAGTGATGCAGTCTAGTTCGTAGGGAAGGAAACATTATTGAGTTTTGGCTTGCTTATATGACCCTCTTTTAAAAGAATTCTGTGATGGTAGTTATAATTGAAGGTTACTAAATAGAAGGTTAAGCCTACATACCTCTTTTGGTTGAATAAATACGCATTTCCTGTTTAGGGCTCTCTTGTTTTGCTAAAAGGTACATTAATAGTGACGTTGTGTTCTGAAACTTGTTTAAGCCTATGGGCATTCCTTACTTTATGTTTGATTAGAAAATGGCATTTGGGGTTTGTTTTAGAACTGTACATGGTTGACTGTTGTACCTAGTCTAGATGAGGGATAACCTGGCATCTATTTTGGCCTCCACGTGTTGAGAGTATTACTATACCTATTTCTTGATGTAAACTCTTGTTTGATTAAAGCAAGGGGAAACATTGTAAGTTTAACTGAATGAAATTTCTACAATTTTTATTAAGGGTCGCAAGCAACCTATTACTAGCTAGACTGAAACTAAAGTTGTAGGTGAATCCATGGTACTGGACTCGTGAACTCGTTTCCTGTTAGATGACAGCTGATTTCAGTGATAATATCATAGGTGGTTGTTATATTTATCTGTTTGATATTTGCTAAGACTTTTTCTCGATAAGCCCATATGGATCGGGTAAAATTTTTCCATCTTCTATACCTTTGGCAAGGAGTTCATAGAACTTCTAGCCCTGACCGCACTGCGTAACCTTCCTGATAGCTATGTGCGTTGGTTCTTGGTTTGTGCTTGTACTCGTGGTAAGGTCTTTTGAGTCTGGGGCATCGTTGGTGTTTTTCCCTCTGCGTATCGAATCCCTTTATTTTCGAACTCGAATACCTTATACTTCAAACTTGGTTACTAAAAGGTCCCATTTTGTGGCCTTGTTAGGGAAATCAATTTTTATTTTAATGTTTTTTGACATTGTCTGAATTATATAAAAATTATTAACGACTTTTGGTTTAGTCTTCCCTTATATTATGTAGATAAGTTGATTATTAGGATAGGGTTTGTGTGGTAGAATAATGGCCCTTTCTGTGTCTCTTTCGTACGCTTTTGGAAGAGTGGATTTTGTTTTGGTTAACTTGTACTTCGTTTTAAGAAATCCGATAAGGAGGTAGTGGTAAACTCCTTGGTTAAAACCAAAACTATAGTTGTGTTCTTTTAAGGGCGTCGAACCCATATTACTTTGAAGCCCCCTAGAAAAATTGGATAACGTCATTTTTTTGCTTCGCGCCTACGATCATAATTAGTACGCTTTGTCTTCTCTTGGACCCCTTAGTTGGATGAAGTAAATTTTGGATTCCTATCACGTAACCCATAGCATTACATGAAGGAGATATCAACACTCTTGACTTTCTTGTTTCCAACCCATAAGGTCTTGCCTTGATTTATGTAATTTTGTTCTTACTAGTATTTGGACTTTCTCCTTGTTGGATAATTTTAGTTTTCTCTCTCATGAGATTAATATTGGAGTTGTGAGTTGTGTTTTAATCCATTTCTGAATTTAGAATATTCCTTTCTTGATATTGTTAATTGTTAGCTTACTATTGCATTGTGTAGCCTTAACATGCTCAGTTCTTGCGAACTGACTTTAGTTAATATTTGTGCAGATGGATTATGCGAGTAGACTAGAAGAAAAGAGTGTAAAAGTTTCATCTGTACCATTATGAAGTTCCTTGTAAAAAAATGTCCAATGTGTTGTAAATTGTGTAACATTGCTTGTAAAGAGAGTTGATATGACCTCTTGCCTTGTATTGTTTGGTAATGGTGAAATAAAGTGTCTTGTGCTTGTGTAGTTAAGCTTGAAATTATCCTTGTGAGAAATGGCATTCAATCTTTACATTGATATGAGTATTGTAAAACTTTGATCTTGAGAATAAATTATTAAGTTAAATCTTTCTAAGACTTAGCGACAATATTTTATAAGTAAAGAAAAATGAGTCGGTTAACCCTTAAAGAAGCTAAACAAAAATAATGATTTTATATTCAACAAATAAATGTAAAGGTGATCTATTTGAAATCAAATAATTCCATGAGTGATCAAAATGAAAACATCCTTTGTGAGGTAAACATTTATTAATCGATACCCCTAGCTAAACTAGCGAACACTATCCCTTTGGGGTGAACTCTTAAACAAGCTTAAAGGAAAACAATGGTTAGTTTCTGGAAGATATTAAGATTTAGTAAGTAGGAGAAGACTTTAAGTGAACTACTCTTCAGTGTATAAGAAATTAACTCAGTTGGTGAGATGAATTTGTGCAAACCATATATTGATTTCCTTCTGAAAACTTAAGTCATGAGCTAAAGGGTGTCTTACCAAAATAAATAAACCCTAACCATTTCTTACTGTGGCTTGCCCTAGCCGTGAGTGTGTCATGTGGATTGGACTTTCATGTTGTCTTGTCAAAAGAAAAATAAATTGTCTTTGATAAGTGTGAACGCTTCCGTGCTGACCTTGTGGTCTTCCCCGTAACAAATGATTCCAAGTGTTGATTGTAACCTTGTGACGACATGTTGTGTCGTGTTGAGTCAAAGCAAGTCAAAAAAAAAAAAGTTATCCTGTATTTCACTGTGTTGTTCTTGTGTTGGTAATTTTGGTGTGTTACACTTTGGTATCAGAGCGTAGGTTCATGCTCTCGAACCTATGGGCCGGATTGGTGTTGTATGGTGATGTTGCATGGTGGTGGTGGTGTTACATGATGATACTGATGATGATGATGATGTTGCATGATGATGATTTATATTGGAAGAGTAATGTGCTTTAAGCGTGATGTGATTATTGTCGTAATTGTGATATTGTGAACGCACGTGATGTGTATGTCACTCAGTGCGTATTTGTCATCATGTTGATGTGTTGGGGATGAGAGTATTCTCTCTCCTTCTTGTGGATTCTAGGAAGAATTCACGTGTAAATTATTGTTTGTGATGTGTGAAAAGAATTCTAATGTGGATGACGTAGTGTTGGAGCATTGTGGCATATTGTGATATGTGGGTGTATCAATGTGTTGTATGACTAGTTGATGTTAAAAGAAACGAGTTGTATCATGATGTTTTTACCATGTTCTGAAGAAATGTGTGTACTACCTTGTTATGAAGCAATTATTGTTATGTTGTGATGTTATTATGTTCATCGTATATATGAGTTGTGTAATATGTAATGCTTCATGTCGTGAATTAGGGTCATACGGTGAGTGTATGAACCCTATCGTATTGTGTTTGCACTTTGGGTGCAGAATGTAGTAAAGTGATGTATTGTGCCCTGTGAATGTATAATTGTGATCTACCCCGTATACCTACCATACGTGAGACGTTATGGTAGCTATGTGTGTACCACCATGGTGTTAGTGATGTAGTTACATGTTATGTTGTGAGCCTTACACTAACCGACCCTGAGGGAGATCGGTAGAAGTGTATGTTGAGAGTGAGGAATGGTGTACCATGGGTCAATAACTCGAGTCAAAACTTGGTTTAGTAGATTACATGTGACTCTTTCCTCTCTCCCTATGTGGTTGTATGTATGCAACCTTAGTGTATCTATGACTATGTTTAGCCTTGTCGAAGGGTGGCGGGATTGATATATATATTTTACGAGCTGAGGCTCGATGTTCCGAGTGCCAGCAACTCGTTGAGTACCCCTTTGGTGGCTAGATAAGGCCACACAGTTATCGTAATGTGACATTATTATAAGTTGATTTTATTCGTAAATTGAGCTTTTACTTTATTTTTGCAAGGACCAGCATCTTTTCTTGATTGCAATGCTTTACAATTTTGGGCATTTCCTTGGTTTGTGGCACTAACATGGGGATTTGATACTAACTTTGGCCATTTGGTCATTTATTTTAGCTTGATTTGGGGTCTTCTTTTAAATTTGGAATTTTTACCGCCTTGCCCTAGGCTTGTACTTTGCCACTTGGCACTTTGACTGGATTGTTGTGCTGGTTCTAATGTCGTGATGTGTGGAATAGGGTCATGGGATGCACCATGGATTGGTTGGACCTATGGACCCGCTTCGTTGTATGGGGGTACGCCCCAAGGGGTACATATGACTAGCGGGTTATGGAGAACTACGCGTCATTATGTCACTTGGGTTAGGAGTGTCCAAACTCTGTGTGTCTTTGACCATGGGGACAACCGGCCTCCTTGAGGGAGGCAAAAGAGTTTGAGGGAGGCATAAGAGTTTGAGGGAGGCATAAGAGACTTGAGGGAGGCATAAGAGTTTGAGGGAGGCATAAGAGTTTGAGGGAGGCATAAGAGACTTGAGGGAGGCATAAGAGTTTGAGGGAGGCATTTGAGGGAGGCATAAGAGTTTGAGGGAGGCATAAGAGACTTGAGGGAGGCATAAGAGTTTGAGGGAGGCTTATGATATTTGTCTGTATGGTTGATGTTTCAGGATATATGTTGAGTTATTGTGATGTTTGGTAGTGGTCTTTTGATGTTTATGAATTCTCATGTCAGATGGTTATGTGTTGTGATGTTGTGGACATGTCATTGATTCCCTTGTGGACACTATGTACCTGTAGCATGGTTTGTTGTTATGTGAGTCTTTCATTGATGCAAATTGAGGAAATGTCTGGTGGATTGTAGTACTCTTTTGGTTGAGTATTTGGTATGTCAGTCATTAATGTGTGATGAGTACCTATGTTATGGGAAGTGTGCCTATTCTATTCCGTATTTGAGTAACCTTTAGTGGTATGATACAATCATGAAGTATATACTTGTGTGCTTGTGAATCTGTAGTGTCTTGTGAACCTGATAGGGTGTTGTGGTAGCAGTTCATGTTGGGCACCCACAATAAAGAATAAACCAAAACTCTTCAATGATGAGATTTTAAAAGGAATTAAACTAAGAATAATGTTAATAGAAAGAGACTAATGAAAATAACAAACAAGAAAGAACTGCCAATCTTCACAGAACATTGAAAGTTAAAATTTCTACCAGATGTTCCTAAGGCTACCCTGTGGCCGTGCTTTAATCAGCTAGATTTTAAACCATAAGGTGTAATGTCTCCTCTGCCTGTTCTTGGTCGCGAACCTTTTCTCTTCCGTTGTGTAATGTCGCATCGAGGACGATGCTTTCTTAAGGGGAGGAGAATGTAACGCCCCGTGCATCGAGGACTTCTGGTTCTGCCACCCTGGCCTCCTCCCAACCACCCGGCCTGCTAAATTTTTACCATAGTGTCTTGTCTGTCCTTGCGGGAGGGTGAGCGAAGTCACGTTTTTCTTCGCCGTGATCTCCTTTTGATCCTCTTTCAATGCGTGCAGGTGGGGGTTAGGTGCGTCTGTTCTTCCTGTGCGTTTTTTCTTCTTTCCTGGCACGTTTTTCTTGCCTTGGTTGTTGCGTGGGTGGGTATGGATCCTGAGAATCGTGCTGTACAGGCAGCTGCAGTGGAGCGCAGAACTAAAATTCTCCTCGGAGAGTGCCGTGTGGAGGTGTCTGGCTATATGCAGCAGCTACAGAGCAGAGAAGTAAACTTATCTCAGAAAATAAGTGGCCTCCAGAGAGAGTGAGGTGCGACAGCTGCAGGGCGATCCCAAGGCACCGCCAGTGTTGATCCTGATGTTCTGGATGCACGCAACCTCAATGCAGAAGCTGTCTTGAGCGCTTCCAACGTGCAGGTCGTCCACTATGTTGTTATCTGTTCAGTTCGACTGCATCCTCAAACTCGGGTTTCTCCCCTTCTGGTTATGTTCTCAATCGACGAAGTGACAGTGAAGGTGTTGCAAGGGCAGCGTGTTGGCGGGTTAACCATTTTGGTGTTCTGTCCGTCTAATTGTTGGTTTGCACGCGACCACAGCCATGATCGGCTGTTGCAAAATCTCGCCGCTGTGGTAGAAGAACGGGATAAAGTTTTTGGTTGAGCTGTCTCGCCTCTGCATTTTGGAAAGTCACTCCGTCCAGGTGATGAATTTATCATGGAAGAAGCTCAATCAAATCTTGAGGCAAGTTTTGCAAGTGAGGCTGAGATTTCATTCAATACTATTCCTAGCTCTGGCTGGAAGTTATTCCAGCGCCTAGCCCATGGGTTGATATGGGGGTTTGTTGTGAAGATACAGAGCAAAGGAACATTGAAATGCAGCTTGCCTCCACTTTCTTTTTTTTACATCATCTTTTGTTTTGAACGACACTTCCTTGCATTATTTCTTGTTTTTACCACAACATTGTGGATGCATTGAGTGGATTTTGTGGCCTGTTCTACACATTTGATCCCTCCTTATATGATGTAAGTAAAAATCAAGGCTTCTTTAGAAGCTATTTAAGGCCTGGTTTTGCTGTTAAAATATGTGCTGATGATATATATATATCTCCGTGCGTGTGTAAGAGATGACAGTTGCATTTGATTTGAGAGTAGCACACATTGTGAAGAAAGCTGCAGTTGCTATGGTATGCCAGATTCATCTGACGGAGCAGGCAGGAGATATTCTTGTGTTCTTCGCTGGGGGAAAAAAGAGATGTATTTTTAGAGATTTCTTTCACAGGGATTTCTTTTTAAGGAAACAGTAAACTATATCAGGACGTGAAGGCTCAGATTCTTGTCAAAGGGCATTGATGATACTGAAGCAGGTGGACAGGTATTTTCATTTAGGATTTCACTCTAGTGTTTGTTTTAAGTAGATATTTTTTATATTAGCAAGATCATGGCTGAGGCCGATAAGAAAAGTGTTGAATTGAATAAACATGAGGATGAAGATGAAGTTCAGTTTATCATGGCATCAGTACTTGAAGGAGATAAGGATGAGGATGACCATGATGATAATACTAAGCTAAAAAATGTCTCTCCAGCAAGAAAGGAAGATGCTTCCCATCGATGCTTTGAGAGAAGAGTTGATTCAGGTCATAAATGATCATCAGATTGTTGTTGTTGTGGGGGAGACTGGATCAGAGAAGACGACACAGATACCTCAGTATTTATATGAAGCAGGGTATACAAAACTAGGGAAGATTGGGTGCACACAGCCACATGGAGTCGCAGCAATGAGTGTGGCTTCTCGAGTTGCACAGGAAATGGGTGTTAAACTAGGTCATGATGTGGGTTATTCTGTTGAGTTTGAAGACTGTACATATCATAAAACAGTTCTCACATATATGACAGATGCAGTGTGTCTGAGGGAATTTATGGAGGAACCAGATCTAGCAAGCTACAGCTGCAATGTTTGCACCGAGATTTTGACGCTATCCCCAAATCTGATGAAGGAAAAGGTTGTGTATCATCACGGTAGATGCCTACCCGAGCCAGGAGCGTGGTGTAATCAGTATGTCTTGTGTCCGAGCTTCAAATCATGGGGTTGGTTTGTAGAGTCATTTTTTCTCACCTGCGTGATTGTGGCGCTAGCTCGAGCTCAAAGCACTTTGGGTTAAAGGCAAGCAACGTCATTGAAACAATCATAGGCATGTGGAGATGGCGTTTTAAACCAGGCATGTTAAATCTACCCCTTGTAATAGTTTTCTACCTTCTTTCAGTATCTTGAAATGAATTTTCTTTCCTCTTGAATGGCGCCTAGACTAGATGTTTTCATGGTTGTTTATATCACTGCCTGATTGTGTGGTTGTTCCTTTAAATCTTATTCCAATTTCGCTGATTTTGCTTGGAATGTTCCTTCCTCTCTTATAGCTTACCCTATTTCATGTTTGTCTAAATGGGTTACTGCAATATTGAGTGATGCAGTCTAGTTCGTAGGGAAGGAAACATTATTGAGTTTTGGCTTGCTTATATGACCCTCTTTTAAAAGAATTCTGTGATGGTAGTTATAATTGAAGGTTACTAAATAGAAGGTTAAGCCTACATACCTCTTTTGGTTGAATAAATACGCATTTCCTGTTTAAGGCTCTCTTGTTTTGCTAAAAGGTACATTAATAGTGACGTTGTGTCTGAAACTTGTTTAAGCCTATGGGCATTCCTTACTTTATGTTTGATTAGAAAATGGCATTTGGGGTTTGTTTTAGAACTGTACATGGTTGACTGTTGTACCTAGTCTAGATGAGGGATAACCTGGCATCTATTTTGGCCTCCACGTGTTGAGAGTATTACTATACCTATTTCTTGATGTAAACTCTTGTTTGATTAAAGCAAGGGGAAACATTGTAAGTTTAACTGAATGAAATTTCTACAATTTTTATTAAGGGTCGCAAGCAACCTATTACTAGCTAGACTGAAACAAAAGTTGTAGGTGAATCCATGGTACTGGACTCGTGAACTCGTTTCCTGTTAGATGACAGCTGATTTCAGTGATAATATCATAGGTGGTTGTTATATTTATCTGTTTGATATTTGCTAAGACTTTTTCTCGATAAGCCCATATGGATCGGGTAAAATTTTTCCATCTTCTATACCTTTGGCAAGGAGTTCATAGAACTTCTAGCCCGACATATCGCGTAACCTTCCTGATAGCTATGTGCGTTGGTTCTTGGTTTGTGCTTGTACTCGTGGTAAGGTCTTTTGAGTCTGGGGCATCGTTGGTGTTTTTCCCTCTGCGTATCGAATCCCTTTATTTTCGAACTCGAATACCTTATACTTCAAACTTGGTTACTAAAAGGTCCCATTTTGTGGCCTTGTTAGGGAAATCAATTTTTATTTTAATGTTTTTTGACATTGTCTGAATTATATAAAAATTATTAACGACTTTTGGGTTTAGTCTTCCCTTATATTATGTAGATAAGTTGACGATTAGGATAGGGTTTGTTGGTAGAATAATGGCCCTTTCTGTGTCTCTTTCGTACGCTTTTGGAAGAGTGGATTTTGTTTTGGTTAACTTGTACTTCGTTTTAAGAAATCCGATAAGGAGGTAGTGGTAAACTCCTTGGTTAAAACCAAAACTATAGTTGTGTTCTTTTAAGGGCGTCGAACCCATATTACTTTGAAGCCCCCCTGGAAAAATTGGATAACGTCATTTTTTTGCTTCGCGCCTACGATCATAATTAGTACGCTTTGTCTTCTCTTGGACCCCTTAGTTGGATGAAGTAAATTTTGGATTCCTATCACGTAACCCATAGCATTACATGAAGGAGATATCAACACTCTTGACTTTCTTGTTTCCAACCCATAAGGTCTTGCCTTGATTTATGTAATTTTGTTCTTACTAGTATTTGGACTTTCTCCTTGTTGGATAATTTTAGTTTTCTCTCTCATGAGATTAATATTGGAGTTGTGAGTTGTGTTTTAATCCATTTCTGAATTTAGAATATTCCTTTCTTGATATTGTTAATTGTTAGCTTACTATTGCATTGTGTAGCCTTAACATGCTCAGTTCTTGCGAACTGACTTTAGTTAATATTTGTGCAGATGGATTATGCGAGTAGACTAGAAGAAAAGAGTGTAAAAGTTTCATCTGTACCATTATGAAGTTCCTTGTAAAAAAAAATGTCCAATGTGTTGTAAATTGTGTAACATTGCTTGTAAAGAGAGTTGATATGACCTCTTGCCTTGTATTGTTTGGTAATGGTGAAATAAAGTGTCTTGTGCTTGTGTAGTTAAGCTTGAAATTATCCTTGTGAGAAATGGCATTCAATCTTTACACATTGATATGAGTATTGTAAAACTTTGATCTTGAGAATAAATTATTAAGTTAAATCTTTCTAAGACTTAGCGACAATATTTTATAAGTAAAGAAAAATGAGTCGGTTAACCCTTAAAGAAGCTAAACAAAAATAATGATTTTATATTCAACAAATAAATGTAAAGGTGATCTATTTGAAATCAAATAATTCCATGAGTGATCAAAATGAAAACATCCTTTGTGAGGTAAACATTTATTAATCGATACCCCTAGCTAAACTAGCGAACACTATCCCTTTGGGGTGAACTCTTAAACAAGCTTAAAGGAAAACAATGGTTAGTTTCTAGAAGATATTAAGATTTAGTAAGTAGGAGAAGACTTTAAGTGAACTACTCTTCAGTGTATAAGAAATTAACTCAGTTGGTGAGATGAATTTGTGCAAACCATATATTGATTTCCTTCTGAAAACTTAAGTCATGAGCTAAAGGGCGTCTTACCAAAATAAATAAACCCTAACCATTTCTTACTGTGGCTTGCCCTAGCCGTGAGTGTGTCATGTGGATTGGACTTTCATGTTGTCTTGTCAAAAGAAAAATAAATTGTCTTTGATAAGTGTGAACGTTTCCGTGCTGACCTTGTGGTCTTCCCCGTAACAAATGATTCCAAGTGTTGATTGTAACCTTGTGACGACATGTTGTGTCGTGTTGAGTCAAAGCAAGTCAAAAAAAAAAGTTATCCTGTATTTCACTGTGTTGTTCTTGTGTTGGTAATGCATTTCCAAATTTAGAGTGAATGTCATAATAAAATTTGAACATTCACTAAATGTAGATATTTTCCCTTTTTCCTAAAAACGCATTTGTTAGAATTCCCTAGCTATCGAGAGGTCATTGTTAGTTGTGGTAGTAGGGTTATATCTCTAAGAGGAAAAGGTGGTGTGGAGACTTCTTTGCGGTGACGAATATGTACTTGTGATAAGCTAGTTGGCAGAATTGCAAGTTGACCTCAAAAATATCCTAGGAAAATCTTATGTCATATGGGTGGTTCTTATTAAAATGGTTGAATCCCTTTTTAGTCAAAATAGGCTCTTTAACCTTCGATTATCTAATACATGTCAGAACTAAAAACCCTACGTTTTATAGGGGACGACTATTGACATAATAACATGGAATACATGGTGTTAGACATAGCTGTTGTTCCTATTAGAATATATATTGAAAACGTGATTGAAAAATATCACCACTTAATACGAAATGATAACAAAATAAAATTAAAGGGTGAAGGAAAAGCATGACAAGTTTTAGTTTATCATAAATACTAAATATTAGGTTTTATGCACTAAGTTTTATAGAGAGCTAGAGAACGTAGCAACCATAATTTATAGATATCAAAATCATCCATAAAAAATGAGTCTGGTTTACCCTTTTTATAGAAAGTGCTAAGTTTCATGCGAGTTTGAAGAAGAGATTTCATCTTTTGTAAAAACTTAACTTGGGTTTTTGGTATTTGCAAAATCATTAAATGTAAACAAAATAACAAGTATCAACAAATTATAAATATAAATGGGAGGGTTGTCAACAAACAATGCTAGCAAATAATTCTTAATCAAAGAATATCACACACAATAAAAATAAGAAAAATTAATGCTTTAATGGATTTTGCATAAGTTCATGACCAACTCCTATCTCACTCATAAGAATAAGTTTATTAGTGCATGAGTTCCGTTGAATCTCACTAAAAATATTATTCTACAGTTGAATGCTAATGTATATAAAACTGGCATTGAAACAATCGACAACAACAAAAAACAAAAATACAATTGAGAAAAGTTTAAATTGACGGGGAAGAGAAAATAGGTCTCATCCATAATTTCAACATTAAAAAATTTGTTGTCTTTGATATTTTGGGTCTAACAAGGAATCTCTTTCTAAATTTCATGTCAAATCTACTTTGTCTTGATTAGAACTAGTCATTATTATAGTTCCCTGCTTAAAATACAAAATAAATAATAATAATAATAATAATAATCACAATCATAAGAAAATGGGGACATGGGTTGGAGGGTGGCATGTGACAGGTGAATTGGTGGAATTGATGGATTAGGTGGTGGTCGGAGTGGATGCATAGGTTGAGTGGAAGGGTAGGTCGACCAATAATTCCAATAACTTTTTATTAATTACCTCCAACTATGAGTGCAGTTGAAGATGGAAGTTTTTCAGAGGTCTCAGCTGTAAGTGCCCTGACAACTATGCCTGCAAAATGTGGATGCATGCGTAAGGCATGTAATCTATTCACCAAAATACCTGAGCAAAACGTGGCCTTGTGGACTGTAATAAATACAGGATATACACAAAATGGGTTTGTTGAAAAGGATCAGAAAATTTTGAGCAAATGCTATTGGAAGGCGTAAATCCAGCCTCCATGGCCATTTCCTGCGTTTCCTAACGTGCGCAAAAATGGAAGTTTTGGAAACAGGAATAGACATCCATCAAAGCATAATACATAAAGGAGTTTTGTCAGATTTTATACTTATAAGTGCTCCGGTAGATATTTATGCAAGTATGGAAGTATGCACTTTTGGCATTGTGGTAGCAGTAGTTAGATAGTTGCAGGTGCACTGGTGGACATGGATGCAAAATGTGGGAGCATTGTATCCTCCATCATTGAAGGCCCAGGATCGATCCACATTGAAACCTATTTGAGTCTCTTTTTTCATCATTGTTATAGTTTTGTGTCTAGTCAAATCCTCCACACTCTTCTGATCCATTAACCAGTATGAATTCCTCTCAATACACTCATTAATATACATATCCTTCCCATCCACCAAAAATTGATATCCATTATCTCAACAAAGGTCGTCTGTGTCTGCATGTCTACCATTTTGAACTCTGTTTTTGACTCTTGAGGTTGTTGTCCTCTCAATTTTCCCTACCCTTTCGAATATAAATTTTTGAAAATTGGATCCCTGCCATGGAAGAAATTCATGTTTTAAACTCCTCAGATACTCGTTTTCATTTCCCATGGCATTTTTTAATCAAATTCCCTCAGTCTGTTGCCGTTAAAATGTTTTACCTATTTTCAATAGATGGGAAATGATTTTAGTTAGTCTTTTATGCGTTTGGAATGCGGGGACCTTGCATCTGGTGTTTTTTAACCTTTTGTAGAGAAAGAAATTCTTCATCAGGAGCACAAATGGCATTTTTCCCATTTCCTGCAACTTCCTACGTTCTTTTCCCCATCAAATTCTTGCTCGGAAAGGTGAAGCTACGCATTTGTTTTGCATTGGATGCGGTTGGGCAGGTTTCTTTTTGAACTTATCACTTTTGGTGATTTTGGAAAAAATGTTAGATTTGCCCCGCATCCCCGTCGGTCCCTGATTGGATGGAGTAGTTTTGGCAGAAGTTCAGGGTGGTAGATCCATTTTATTCTCTAAGGCATTACCGTGTAAGGGCGAAAAGTTCTAAAATGACCATGACCCCGCCCAAGTGAAAGGATAAAATCCGAGTTGAAATCCGTAGCAAATCAGAAAGGGACACATGTTCACGTTGAAAATTCAATGGAGGAGGAATGGACTTTCGAGGAGAGGTTGGAATAGTGGTTCTCTCTCTTTCCTACCTATTTCTCTCTCCTTGGTTACAAAAGGAAGTGAAATGAAATGAAATAAATACATATCTCTAACCCTTTTCCTTTTGAATGCAAATTATTATTATTATAATGTAAATGGGAGACCAAATAATATTAATTATGCTAGATTATGGTGGATTCCATACCAATGATTTATCGTGGGTTTCATGCTCACGTGGTTTTGTAGGATGCAAGAAATATTGCGAAATAGTGTGGTTAAAATTCATTGCATATTATTGTAATTTTTTTATGTTATTGGAAAATGTTTATATGTATAATGTATTTCCATGTTACGTAAAAAAATTTAGTTGAAATTTGGTAATATGTATGAGATTTCAGATTTAGGGATACCTTTGGAAATGTGCATTCAATCATAGGTGCCATTTCAATTCAAATTTACCTATGGATTTTTTTTTTTTTTGAATATATGTGTTAAATGCAATTTAATCTAATATCCTATAGTGAAATTCTAGTGTGAAATTGAGGGTTAAATAATTAGTGTGTTGTGTTCTTTACCTTGAAAATGCAATAAATAAATCTAAATGAAATAATCAACCCTAGTTCAAAATTCATGCATAACTAACCTTCATGTGTTATTCCTTTTAGCATAGAAAATTGAGAGCTTGAAATTAACTTAAATCTTTACACTCGAGGGCACCTTCTAGCCATGAAAAATATCTCTAGTTTGAGTTATTACAATAGCTTGTATGTTTAGCTTCATCATCGTGAATATGTCAGTTAAGAACAACATGATCAAATATTATCTAGAGTAAGTGGCTTCCTTCTAGGATTGGTTATTGTGTGTGTACTAAAGAGAATGTGTTCTCTTTAGGTCTGACTTACATGTTAGGTGGAAAATATCGCCAACTACTCTTGAAAGTTGCCTTTGTTAGTTGGGATTATGAATAAAGTAAATATTTAACATTTGTACCCTCCCTCTTATTCTAGCCACATTAGTTTGCAGAACGGTATCATCCTATTCGATAATTAAACCTCATAACTAAAATTTATGGTACTACACCTAAGAAATGTATTCAATAGATCATTTGTATAACTTAGGGGTCATTGTTTGAAGCAACAAATATGTGGTGTAACCTTACCATTTATGGATTAAGTAGAACTATCACTTCCTTAGTATCTTGATGGACTCTAAAGTCTTATGAAGTTAGATCTATAAATTAACTTCATCATCGAATGAATTCTTTGTGGGATCCAGATGACACAAATGGAGCTAGTGAAATAGTTGTACTATGACTTAAACTCTTTTTAATGATCTCTTTGGTTCCTCACAGCTAAATATGTTATGTTGGCTAGTGACATTATAACACCATGGTCCTTTCGGAGGATTTATAGGGTAAATATGTTTTCACACCTTAATGTAATCTATAATAGGGCGTAGAGCCATGAGTGCATATTGGAATTAAACTGAACCTCAATTGAGTAGGAGGTTATCATGTGGGTAGAAAATTGTAAGTAACTCTTTGCAAACGAAATTGATTTGAAAGATGTTGACTTAAGAGAAACCAAGAAATTGAAAAATTGGTCCCGTAATCCCTTGATATGTTCTTTTATGACATTAAGAATATAATAAATTTCATATGCGGAATCGTGAAATGCATAAACATGGGATATTACCTTAAAAATAAATCATTTGTGCTTCATGTGTAATTATAATGCTTCCAATCATGTAATTCTTCAAGATGTTAGACAATTACTATCATAAATCTTTTTGTTATAAAGTGACGCCAATGATATACCTAAGAAAAAATGTAAACAAGATGAAAAATAAGAGTATATGTGATAATGGTTTAGGAACAAAATTTCACTTGAAGCCCTTATGGTTGATTTAAGCATTGAATTTTGTTAAGAATGGATACAAATTGTTCTTGGTGGGACTAGGCATTTGAGCCAATATAGAGTCCACTAAAAATAAAATAAAATAAAAATTATGACGTGTAAATGCTAAATTGACTCAAACTAAATTTGGAACTAAAAAAACATAGTATGTGAACAAATGTGCTTCTAATGGAAGGAAGTTTATAGGAAAGGGAAACTCGAACCTTCACCTCCTTTGATTCGTAATATTTTTCCCTTGTCAACTTCAAGTTGGTTCCCTTGCATAATAATGGAAAAATTAAATGTCAACTAAACATATTTTGAGAAACAAACCTTTAATGTAAGAACAAGTTATTGGGAGACTCATAGTTTCCTAAAATTGACTTTAATTAACAAATGATCTATGGATAATTAATGGGATTCGATAAAGGAATCAATCATGCATTCTCCTTTAAAGACTATTGCCTTGCAAAGTAAAGTAATTGAAGATTGTAAAGTAGGAAATTTTAAACCTTATGTATTCAATTCTCTTGAAAAATATAAAGTAATATGATGGAAACCTAAATCTAATGAAGATATAAACCATAACAAGGCCATGTCATGGAGCATGCCTACTCGGTGTTTCTTACTATAATTGGCTCATTTTCTTGGTTTATGTCGTTTGAGTATTACATTGATGACTACTCTATGTTATCCTATTGTATGAGTGGGTTCATTTTTATGTAAGTGTCTTATGCTTTGTTGAGTTTCTCTACATGGATCCCTTGTGGTGTTGTGTAGTGAGCAATACATATTATGGATGCACACCACCTTAGGCTCAACTTATGTGTGTAAAATAAAATCCCCGCTCTCTCTTATTGGGTTGACCATCGAGAAATCCTATGTGATTTTTACTATGTTGAGCCGTGTGGGAGTATGGAGGGATGATTCAGATAGTGATTATGATAGATGTAGTATTTTTATATTATTTTGCGACCTAAGGCTTGATATCCGAGTGCCAAGCAACTCAATGAGTAACCCCTTTGGTGGCCTATGAGGCCACATAGTGATCGTAATGTGTTATTTATCTATATGTTTTTTATTCGTAAATTGATCATTATCTCTTTTCTTGTTAGAACCAACAATTTTTTAATTGATGCGCTCTTATATTTTATGAATTTTATTTAGTTGTGGCACCAACATGTGATTTTTTCACTATGGCTATTTGACAATTTGTATTGCTTAGTTTTATATTTACGTATCAAGTGTAATTTTTTTATAGCCTAGCCCAAGGCCTGGGATTTTTTAACTTGTCATTTGAAATGGATTGTTATGCTAGTTCTAATGTCATAATGTGTTGGAATAGGGTTATGGGATTCACCATGGAGTGATTGAACCTATGGACATGCTTCATTGTATGGTGGTACGCCCCAAGGAGTTATAGATACCTAATGCGGGCTGTTGAACCGTGAGTTATTATGTCACTTGGGTTAGGGGTGCATGAACTCTATGTGCCTAGGACCATGGGGTGACTGAAATCCTTGAGGGAGACCTAAAGATTTGAGGAGGCATAAGAGACTTGAGGGAGGCATAAGAGACTTGAGGGAGGCATAACAAATTTACTGGGAGACATAAGAGACGTGTGATTTTTTTGTTTGTTTTTTTTTTTCTTTTGTGTGTGTGTGTGTGTGTGTGTGTGTGTGTGATTAGTGTTCATGGAGATTTGTTTGGTTTGTGATGCTTTGGGAGGTATATGTAGTTATTTTTGATGCTTTGAGAGGTATATGGAGTTTTTCTGTGATACTTAGGGAGGTACATGGAGTTGTTTTGTGATGTTTTGGGAGGTGTGTGAGTTGGTGTTATGATTTATGTGTACTTATGTGAGTCTGTTATGTTTTGTGATGTTGATTGATGCTCCCCATTTATGGTAAGATGTTGATTCCATCTTGACCATATGTGTTTATAGTTATTGTTTGGAGTTGTGTGAAACCTTTATATATCTATTTTTTAGAAATTAAATGTTGTATTTTTTATGTTATGAGTACCATTGTGTCAGGGGCATGTGTGACAAGTACTATGTTGTGAGGGATATATATTTTCTTTCCATGGTTTGATTGAGTTCTTGTGATGGGATATAGTTGTGAAAGTACATATCATGATGTCTTGAGAACTATTAGTATTGTGATGTCATCTTTTGGGCACCAAAAAAAGAAAGAATTAAAGAAATTGAAATCTTAAAACAATGAAACATTAAGACCTTGAGATTAATAAATATTGTTAAAGGAAAAGAGTAAATATAAAATAAGTAATGGTGTAAGCTAAAAAAATCCAATCTTTATAGAACATTAAGAGTTTAAGAAATTGTTAAACTTTCTTGACTTCCCTTCCTAGACTTGTTCTAATGAAAGAGATCTTACCCCTGATTAAACTTGTCGGCATTATCTTCCTTCATTGCTTATCACTTTTTCTACCTTTACATTATGTCACATCAAGGAAAATGCTCTTTTAAGGGGAGGGAAATGTGGTACCCTTCTTAAAACAAAAAATAATAATAATAATAATAATAATAATAATAATAAAAAATGGAGGCGTGGGTTGGAGGGTGGCATCGATAGGTGAGTTGGTGGAATTGATGGATTAGGTGGTGGCAGGAGTGGATGGAGAGGTGGAGTTACATGGGAAGGTGGAAGGGAAGTCGACCAATAATTTTAACATATTTTTATTAATTACCTCTAGATATGAGTGCAATCGAAGATGGAAGTTTGTTATAGGTCTTAGTTGTAAGTTACGTGGAAGATATACCTAAAAAATGTGAATGTATACGTAAGGAATGTAATCTATGCACCAAAATTCCCAAGAGAAACATGGCCTTATTGACTAAAATGAATGTAGGATATACATAAAATGGGTTTCTTGAAAAGGTGCATAAATGTTCGAGAAAATTCTATGAGAAGGTGTAAATCTAACCTCCATGGCCATTTCTATGTTTCTAGCCTACACCAAAATGAGAGATTTGGAAACGGGAATGGAGTCTATCAAATCATAATAGAAAAAGTAGTTTTTTTAGATTTTGTAGTTGCAAGTGCTCCAATAGATATGTATGCAAGTCTGGAAGCATGCACTTTTGGCATCATGGTAGCGGTAGTTGATAGTTGTAGGTGTCCTGGTGGACATGGATGTAAAATGTGGGAGTATTGTATCCTCCATCATTGAAGGCCTAGGCTTCGATCCATATTCAAACCTATTTGAGTCTCTTATTTCATCATTGTTATATAAGTTCTGTGCCTATTCAAATCCTCCACACTCTTTCGATCCATTAACCAACATGAATTCCTCTCAATATCTGATCATTAATATACATAACCTTCCATCCACCACGAAATAATATCTATTTTTCTCAACAAAGTTCATCTCGTGTCTATGTGTCTACCATTTTGAACTCTATTTTTCACTGAATTGAGCCCAAAACTCACTAGTTTGTGGGTATAATCTTGTCATGAAAATACGTGTCTCGAAGTGATGGCATCCCCGGAACTTGGTTTGACCCTTCTCAAAAGGAAAAAAATTTCCTTCCATTTCTAGTTTCGTGCTTTACTAATAAATCTAGGTTTTGTATTAAAATGTGTCTTCATGTATTATTGATCTTTTGTTGAAGTGTACGAACTTTGTTTTTGTGTTTTAACCATTCTCTCCTTGTCCAAATAATAAAGTGATGTAATGACAAATGACTTCCATCAAATCATAATGGAAAGGTCATGTTTGGGTGATGTTGTAGGTACCAATTACCTAACCTCGAAAGGGTTGTATAAGAATCCAATCAGTTCACCCTTGCCAGCACAAATTTTCAGTCAGCACGTGTGATAATAAGAGATCTCATATAGAATTTTGACTTTGAAATGAAAGGATAGTGGAAAAATCTATTTTACAGCTCTGCATAATAGTGGGTGTATATCTTATTCCATGTTGGTGAAAGAAACCTTATTCAGTGATCATGAGTCTGAGATAAGTGGCCCAGGAAAGTATAATATAGTGATGAGAAACTGCTACCAGAAAGGCTTCTAGATACACCTCAGACATAAACTTTGAAAAAAAGTAATGGTGGAATTGTGGATGTGTGCAGCTACTTGATGAAAGGCCTAGTTTTGATTTAGAATTAGTCACAAAATTTCAAGTGGCTTCGTTCCTCTAGCATGGTTCATCTCACCTTGTCCTTCATAATTCTCATACTTTAGTTTTCCATTTGTAGAGTAATAAATTTAAAAAACCTTTGGTTTATCATACATTCAACTATTTTATATAAATTTGTTTTGGCAAAATAGTAAAATGTCATCTGGTACGTTTATGTAACCTGAATAACACTTGGTAGTCAAGCACAAACTTAAAACCTCCTTCAGACATGATTTGGAAAAATTCGTAACCATATTAGATAGTTGTGACACCCTTTTATTGACAATATGAGTTTTTTCCCTCATAAACCCACTAACTATTCCATTGTAAAAGCTAATAAATCATGATATTCATAGACCTACAAAGTAATATAACCTGAAACTTAAAAAGGGGATATAAACTCTCATTCATGTTCCTTGTTATGAGGAGATTTTCCTCAAGATTTAATTTCATACCCAATGGACCATTTATACCATTTTTTCGCTCTTCTAGGATCCCTGTTTTGTCGTTTGCGCTTTTAGGAAGTTGTTAAATTTGAAAAGTTGGGTTTTGTATCATCTCGCGCATTTGAACCCTAGAAAATGAAATGCTTATCCGCCTTTGCAAACCTCTAATATTTTTACAAGAAAATTTCTTGAAACCTTTAGTTTGGGAAAAAAACTCATCTTAATAGTTTGGAAAAGGCATTTTGTAGGCCTTTGGTCATAGTTTGACTAGGTCAAACTTGGACCAATTATGATCGGTGGCTCCAGAAAACCCATTGCCATTTAAAAACCATTTTCCATTTCTCGTTCCTGTAGAATCTGGTGAATTCTCCACATACAAGGGAACTTGTAGGAAATTTCTCATTGTGCATTCATCCATCGAATTTCAGTTTTAGATGAGGTTTTCTGAGCCCTCCAGATAACTTTTGATCATTTATAACTAGGTCAATTTCGATCGATGGCCTCAAAAAACTGACCACCAATCGTAAATTGTTCACTAGTTCTGAATTCCATCATTTCATGTGAATTCTTGGTTTATAAGAGGACACGTATAAACTTACCCATGGTGTGTTTTCTCACCGAAAGACAACGTTTGAAAGTGGTTTCTTAGCCTCCGAGCCTATATTTAACATTTTTACAACTAGTAGGGAAACATAAAGAAATAAATTTTTAGGACCCCCTCTGGGTTACAAAACCCCGTGGAAACTTGTTGACACTTGTAACTAACTATTTGAAACTCTATCATGTGACTTGTTGTGTGAAATTGAAATTTTGGAAAAATAGTGGTTCTCTCTTTCCTATCTCTTTCTTTGTCATTATTTATGAAAAGAAGTTAAATGAAACTAAATGAATACATGTCTCTAACCCTTTTCCTTTCGAATGAAAATTATTATTATTATAATGTAAATGGGAGAGTAGATAACATTAATTATGCTAGATTAGGGTGGATGCCATTCCAACGATTTATCATTGATTTCATGCTCACATGGTTTTGCAGGATGTAAGAAAGATGGCGAAACAACGTGGTTGAAATTCATTGCGTATTATTGTAATTTTTTTATGTTATTGGTAAATTTTTATATGTATAATGTATTTCCATGTTACAGAAAAGTTTATATTTGAAATTTGGTAATATGTATGAGATTTTAGATTTAGGGATACCTTGGGAAATGTGCATTCAATCATAGGTGCCATTTCAATTCATATTTACGTATGGAAAAAAAAATTGAATATATGTGTTAAATGAAATTGTATATAATAGCCTATAGTGAAATTCTAGTATGCAATTGAGGGTTAAATAATTAGTGTGTTGTGTTCTTTACCTTGAAAATGTAATAAAGAAATCTAAATGAAATAGTCAACCCTAGTTCAAAATTCATGCATAACTAACCTTCTTGTGTTATTCCTTTTAGAATAGAAAACTTAGAGCTTGAAATTAACTTAAATATTTACACTTGAGGAAACCTTCTAGCCAAGAAAATGACCCCTATTTTGAGTTATTACCATAGCATGTATGTTTAGATTCATCATCGTGAATCTATTAGTTAAGAACGATATCGTCAAATATTAGCTAGAGTAAGTGGCTCCCTTCTAGGATTGGTTATTGTGTGTGTAGTAAAGAGAATGTGTTCTCTTCAGGTTCGAATTACATGTTATGTGGAAAAGATCACCAACTACTCTTGAAATTCACCTTTGGAAGTTGGGTTTATTAATGGATTTAATATTTAACACTTGTACCCTCCCTCTCATTCTAGCCACATTAGTTTGCAAAAGGGTATTTTACTAAGAGATAATTAATCCTCACAACTAAAATTTATGGTACTACACCTAACAAATGTATTCAATAGATCATTTCTATAACATAATGGCCATTGTTCGAAGTAACAATGACTATATAGTGTAACCTTGGCATATATGGAGTAAGTAGAAATATAAATTCCTTAATATCCTCATGGACTACCAAGTCTTATGAAGTTAGATCTAGAAATTAACTTCATCATTGAATGAATTCTTTATAGGATCCAAATGACAAAAATGGAGCTAGTGAAATAGTTTTACTATGACTTAATATCTTGTTATTGATCTCCTTGGTTCCTCAAATCTAAATGTATTACCTTGGCTAATGACAAATGTATATCTCCATTTTCCTTTCGAGGCTTTATAGGGTAAATATGTTTTCACACCGTAATGTAATCTATAATAGGGCATAGATCCCTGAGTGCATATTGGAATTAAACTAAACCTCAGATGATTAGGAGGTTAACTTGTGCGTAGAAAATTATAAGTAACTCTTTGCAAAAAAATTGATTTGAAAGATGTTGAGTTAAGAGAAACTAGGAGCTTGAAGAATTGGTCCCGTAATCCCTTGATATGCCCTTTTATGAAATTAAGAATAAAAGAAATTTCACATGCAGAATCATGAAATACGGAAACATGGGATCTTACTTTGAAAACAAATCACTCTTTCTTCATGTGTAATTATAATGCTTCCAATCATGTAGTTCTTCAAGATGTTAGACAAGTACTATCGTAACTCTTTTTTTTATATAGTGACGCCTTGAATAAGAGACCTTGGAAATAATGTAAACAAGATGAAAAACAAGAGTATATGTGATAATGGTTTAGGAACAAAATTTCACTTGAAGCCCTTATGGTTGATTTAATTTGAATTTTCTTAAGAATGGATACAAATTGTTCTTGATGGGACTTGGCATTTGAGACAATATAGAGTCCAATAAAAATAAAATACAATAAAAATTATGACATGTAAATGCTAAATTGACTCAAACTCAATTTGGAACTAAAAAATCCATAGTATGTGAACAAACGTGCTTCTAATGGAAGGAAGTTTATAGGAAAGGGAAAATCATACCTTCACCTCCTTTGATTCGTAATATTTTTCAACTATCAAATTCAGGTTGTTTCCTATTGACGCATGATCACAGCACCCCTGAATGTATGCAAATCGATGGTTGAAAGTCTCAGTGTGATTGTATAGCATAGAGCTTTTTCCAAAGTGTGGGACTTTGCAATTGAGAAATCTCTTCAAATGAAGGCCAGTTCCTATTCCTCTGTTCTGATACACGCACTTAAATTTTAGAGGATCTACTATTTAAAATCTACTCTAACTTGCCAAGGGGACAAGGTTAAGAAGATTACAAGAAATAAAACCTAAACTAACAGAGGTGATGCACCAAAAGGAATATTGAACACTTGCTTTACCATTAAACATAAACCATTAAAATGTAATACAACCACCATACACAAATAACCAAGATTGCAATGAGAGATAAATTGAAAGAAATGAACATAAGAGAGGGTTGAAAATCATCAACAAACTTTTATTATTTCACCAAAGATTGATACAGTGCATTACAATGGCCAAGAGGCAAGATTTCATTTACAGTTTAGATGGGAGGTTTGAACTCCACAAATTCACTTACAGACCAGAGAAGAAGGGAGGGTGTAAAGCCAAATTTTCCAACCTTTAGAAAAATTCCCCTCCTTACAATATATAGGAAGAATGAGAGAAGGAGATGAGAAGAATTTGAATTCTTGCTTCAACCACCCTAGAATGCATTGAATTCTCCTACAACAATGATGGGTTCTATTGCAAAACCCATGCCTCCATGTACTATTTCTTGTTGGGTAAGAAAGGAAGCCCATACCTTCATTATTGTGGTAAGTGAGTGTTGGGTTTTAAAATGATCATTTTAACAACCACAGACAGGGGACAAAAAGTCCCTCCTCTTTAATGGGAGAGGTTCCCTTATTGAAAGTAAGCAACAAACTTATATAAAAATGTGCAACTTTCAAAGTGTGGATTCTTAACACTTTGATACCTTTTATGCCCGAAGATCATCAATACAAAATGATGGAATAATTTAGGAGATGAGGAAGGAAGAACATAACAATACCTTTAGGAAATATAGGTGGCAGAGTATCACATTATACGTATTGAACCAGGGAGATGCGAAATGTAATCATTCAATTTCATAACTAGTAAAATTACAGAGACACAAATTTCTAGAAATATTATAAACAAGTACACAAATTTTCTTATCATAAAAGATGGATGATTCCTAAGTTTTAGACATGGAAAGAATAAAAGCAGAGAAAGCAAGGGGAAAACTTCTATATTGATTACTTTGAATCTATTACTTTTTACAGAGTACCGTGATCCAACCCGAATAAAAACATGGAGAAGCCAATAAATAGTTTCCAGAACAATTACATTCAGCCATTTAAAATGATGAAAACAGATTCAAGAAACCGATGTCTGAGTTTCTCCAATGCCTCGGTCATTTCCATGTCTGGCAATAAAACTAGATGCATTGAATCACAGCTATCCACCCTGCCTTTGCAAAATTTAAATTTGAAGCGTCCACGTGGGAGAGATTTAAACTGAAGCAGGCCTGCAGACACCTTTTACATTTTGTGCTTTTTGGAGAAATGGAATTTTGGAACATTTTGTCCCACTCACCTGCTTTTGATATGGTATTGACACATGGCCTTACTTGAGTGGGGACTGAGTCGTGATTCACGTTTATAATTTTATATTTTTTCAATGAGGGCTCAAAAACAAAAATTGCTCCACTGGCCCGCCTCCCTACTTTGACCTTCGATAAGGGATTAATATTTGACATTTTCCCTGGCATGGACGGGCTACTGTAACTTTTTAACTTTAAGCTCCTTGAATGAAAACAAGGCTCAAATTCTCAAATCTCCCCAACGGCCTGCATTCCCACTTTGACTTTCTATATGGGATTAATATTTGACTCTCTCCCTTTTGTTTGGCTGGGCCGTATATCTGACCCTGGACATGTAGCGAGCTGGCGCTCATTTGAAACCTGCCTTTGGATTTTTCCTTTGAAATTTTGTCAGGCTAACACGTGGAGAGATTCACTAATTCTTTCATACTTAGCTGATTCAGGCCTACTTCCCACTTGACTTTGTTAACCTCTAGACACATGGAGAGTTGGTGCTCATTTGAGTTTCCACTTTGGATACGCCTCTTGAAATTGCACTGAGCTGAGGCGTGACTCCTTCCGCCGGTCCTGGAATTTTCAATGGCCAACTCTATCTCTCCATTTACTCTGACCACGTGGTGAGTTGGCACTCATTTGGAAACTGGCCCTTTGATTTCACTTCTGAAATTGCATCATTGAGGTGCGTGGAGGCTTCTTCCGACCCGCTCATACTTAGTTAATTTAAACAATCGGGCTCTTCATCTATTTTTGTACCTAGGACATGTGGAGGATTGGTGCAAGTTTGAGAACTACCCCTTGTTTTGACTCTTAAATTTTCTCCATTGAGGCACGTGGCACCGTCTATTGAACGTTCTATACTTAGACGATTTGGGCCTGTTTTTGTCTCCATTTTGAACCTGAGACACGTGGAAATCCTGTGCTTATTTGAGGACTGTCCTTTAGGCCCTACCCTTAGAGTTATGTTTTTTGGATGCATGGAGGCTTCCACTACTGCTTGAAACATGGCTATACCACATCCAATTAGAGATGTCCATGTACTACCCATGGATGTTGGGGAAAAATTTGACGAGAGATACACCCATCATTCCCAACTACGGGAATAAATAATAGAAGAGGAAAAAATCCACCTATACTCCTGAATTTCTAATTGTTCTCCATGGAATAGAAAATGTCAAACAATACCAGGCTCGACGTGATCCAATACTCCACGGTACTGACTCAATTTTTTTGAAACTTGACTTCAAAACGAGGGGAATTCTGAGGACGACAAAAACTCACTCTTTCTGGGGATGACTTAATAGACGAATGGGGCAAGAGAAAGAACCATAGGAAAACTCGGGTAAATCAAACTAGTGCCTTATCCATTTGGCCAAAATAGTAATGGAAAACCAACATAGAAGACAAAACACACAAAAAGAAAACAAACCAAAAAGGAAAGACAAAAACAAAACACAAAGGAATGACCCAAAAACCAAAACATTGTACAGAATATACATAAGGACCACCTAGTCACCTAGGACTTGAACAACTTCAGATACTACCCACTATAAGGAAGTGAGAGAGGAGAACCATCAAGATAATCTAAATAGAATGAATTTTCTCAAGAAAAATGCCTGATTTTAAAAGGACCAAGCCAAAAGGAATCAAAATTACCATGGCTTCCTTGAGGCTCATGCCTTTTGTCCCACAACAGAATAATGTCTCCTACTTTAAAATATCTAGGTCTGGCTTTCTTTTCAAACAGAGCTTTCACCTTCAGTTGATGAGCTGATATCTTATCAAACACCTGCAACTTGTCTTCATCCAGCTTCTGGAGGTACATGATCCTTTTTCCAAGGAACTGGAAAAACTTGAATCTTCAATAGCCTTCATTAAGTGCAAGGTTGGTAATTCCATTGTCACTTGTAACTAAGCTTCAACACCATACACCACTTGAAAAGGAGACATCCCAATTGATATTTTGGGTGTAGTTCTATCTACTCAAAGATCATCATAGAGTTTCTTGTGCCAATTCCTCTGAGAATCATTGACAAGCTTCCGAACGATGGTTACTAGATTCTTGTTTGTTGATTCTTCTTGTGCATTCCCTTGGGGATAGTAGTCTGAAGAGTGATCAAAGGAAATTCCATAACCGTTGCATAAATGCATCATCTCGTAAGAAGAAAAATTTGAAGCGTTATCAGTCACAATCTTATCTGGTACCCCAAACCTTATCAATATGTTCTCCTTAATGAAATTACACAATACCTCAGAAGTAGTGCTTTTGACTGGGATGGCCTCTACCCACTTTATGAAGTATTCTGTAGTAGTTAGAACATTAGTATGCCCAACACTGGAGGGTGGGTTAAGAGTTCCAATGAAATATAATCCCCACTTTTGAAAGGGTCCATCAATCACAACTGGTTTTAGTGACAAAGAAACCAACTTAGGTCTCACAACAAAATTATGTCAGGATTCACATTTACCTACCCATTTGGATGCATCTATGAACAATGTAGGCTAATAGTACCTAGCACGAAGGATTTTGTGAGTAGTGACAACAGAAGAAAAGTTTCCTCCACAAGCCTGATCATGAAAAGCTGAGAACAACTTCTTCTATTACTCTTTGTCTACACACTTCAAGAATCTTCCATCCATGTCATGCTTCAATAAAGCATTCTCCCATAACACATATTGTGTAGACCTTAGCTTTATAGCCCTCTTCTCCTTGGCACTCAAGTGAGATGGACACTCTCCATAGGTAATAAAATGTGCAATATTTGCATACCATTCATCTATTGAACTAAGGAAAAGGACAACATGAACATCAACTACTTCTTTGGACAATTTTGCATCAACTCCTTCAGCAATAAGTTCACACAAGCCTTTACCCCGGACTAGCTTAGTTGGCTTGATATCCAGGTCATATTCCTGGACCTTTGCTACCCAATTTCCTCTCTTAGTTCCAAACTCCTGCTGTGTAAGAATGGATTTGATGGTTGTATCAGAACAAGTACAACAAAGTGAGAATTAAGAATATAAAAATGAATCTTCTTAACAGCTTTGACCACTACAAAAGCATGTTTCTCCATCATAGTATATTTCAACTCATGAGATTTTAGAACATAGCTCATGAAGGAAATAGGAAGCTCAACATCCTCATAATTCTTTTGAGTCAAAGACAATAGCTGGGTAAACTCTATAGCATAACAATAGATGATAAAGTCCTTGTTGAAATCAGGACATGCTAAGATGGGGGTATTAGCAATGGCTTTCTTAGTACCTTCATATTCCTCCTTACCCTCAGAATACCAACTAAAGTTTTTCTTTCCTTTCATCATGTGAGAAATTCTCATGGTCAACTCTACAAAATCAGGGTGAATCTCCTTAGAAAATTAATCTTACCAAAGAAAGAGTGAACACCCTTTTTACTTGTGGGAAGAAGAATCTACTGAATGGCTTGAAATATTTCTAGATCTATCTTGATTCCCTCTTTGGAGACAATGTGCCCCAACAACTTTCCTTCAGTGACACAAAATAAAAAATTATTTGGATTGAGAGAGACTCCATGCTCTCTGCACTTCGGAGGACTACTTCAAGATGCTTGAAAGTGATCTACCCTTGTTTTGGAGAAAACAATCAAATCATCAAGGTACACAACCACACACTTTCACTTCAAACTACCAAAGGCTAAGTCCATTTCCCTCTTAAAGGTGGCACCAACATTGATAAGACCAAAAGGCATTCTCTTGTAAGAAAAGGTTCCCCAAGGAGTAGTGAAAGAAATTTTGTGTTGATATGGGGTACTGACCTCCACTTGATTGTATCCAGAGAATCCATCCAACATAGATAACATCTCAGAGCCTGTAACAACTTACAAAACCTGATCCATCATGGGAAGAGGGTAGTTGTCCTTCAGAGAGGCCTGATTCAAATTCTTGAAATCCACACATATGCGAATTTCACCATTCTTCTTCTTGACAAGCACAATGTTAGCAATCCATGTTGAATGGTGTATAGTAAAGATGATATTTTCCTTTAGAAAATTTTGAATCTCCTTGAAAATAGTGCTAGAAACCTTGGGATTATATTGCCTTTGTTTCTTCTTGAATGGTTTGATCCTAGGTTTTAGAGGGATAAAATGTTGTATCTCCTTTGGCTGAAAAGCGTTGAGATCATCATATGAATAGGAAAGGACATCAGCATACCTTTTCAACAAATTTACTGACTTCTTCCTCTCCTCTTGGGTGCAGCATTTTCCAATGTTCACCATTTTAGGTTAATTAAGACTCCCAATATTAACCTTTTCACACTTAGCAGACTTGTGAGCTCGTTTGGAAGTTTTAGACTTAATGTACCTATCGTGATTATCAAGTAGGTCTTCTAAACTCACCAGCCCTTTAGGGATCTTGTTAGCTTTCAATTTGATGCAACCATCTTGATCCATCTCTTCAATGATATACCCTTCATTGGAGGATACACACTCTCTAGGTAAGGTCTCACTTCCTTCAAAATACAACTGATTAAAATTATCCCTAAGCTCCAAGAAAGAGAGCAAATGTTGATCATCATTGAAAACCTACTAGTTATTTGCATTACCCGTATGATGGGCCTATGAATCATTTCAATGGTAAACTTCTCATGAGATAAATCTGGATGAGGAGTCGGCGAGGATCATGAGAAAGCTAGAGAGTTGGCTCTAGTGTTCCTTTCTCTTGCACAACTTCAATCAAGAAAGCGTCAAGAAACTCAATGGAATCCCAGACAAGATTGCTATAATGCTTCAATCTCCTATTCTTGACTTGAAAACTATCTCTGATATGTTTCACAATAAGCTCTGCATCACCACGAGCACAAAAATTATTCACTCCCATCTCTTTTGCCATGCTCAATCCTAGTATGAGTGCCTCATATTCAGTTGTATTGTTTGTATTTTGAAAACAAAGATTGAAGGAGAAAGGATGAACGCGTTACCTTCTAGGGATTTCAGCACCACACCAGCCCTAGAACCGGCTGAAGAGTAGATTCCATAAAACTCCAGAGTCCAAATACCATTAGATTCATGAATAAATCCCTTAGAATCCTTTCCTCGTCTTGTGACATTATCATGTAGTTTCCATGCCCCGCATCGTCATAAAGTATATGTGCTTTTGGCTCATCAGTCTTTTGCACAATGTACTCGCCTATTTCGAGGTATCACTTCTTCATATTTCCATTGAATAGGATCAAAGCATGTAACTACCCATTTGAATCTCACCTCCTATCTCCTTACGAAAATTTATACTTAGCAATATCCGATAAGAGGGATGAATATCACTACGAAATGGTGGCTAAGACCCTTTTCTCTAGAAAAGCAGCAAAAGCTACTTGTGCATCTTTAATTCTACCAACCAGAGGTACTTTCCTACTTTCCATGGAATAATAGGAACCAAAGGCACATGTTAGGGTTAGACCCAAAGCATGAGCTACCTTTGTAGGCATTACATTATCTGAGGCTCCTAGAGTCTATAACACAATTACTGAGTTTATGGCCAACTATGAGAAGAGTCACATAAAATGGTTCAATTTTCTGATTAGGGGAAGTGACTACAGCCACAAGGATTAATTGAGGTGAGGAAGATGGGGTGGGAAAAAGGCCTTTAGAAGTACTGGATGAGACTTTGGATTTGGAATTTACAAAGTTTACCATTTTACCAAAAGCTTTTGGATGAGTCTGGTAAAACTATGCTTCTGAAATTTTGATTTTGGTCCTCTTGAAGTGATCAATGACATCGAAAGATCTAGAGGTAGATGGGGCATCATTGCTAGGAACTTGAGAGACTCTTGATCTATCAGTTTTAGGATCTGAAGGAGAAGGAGTTTTGGAAATAGAAGTAGAAGAAGAAGGATTGGAATTACTCACCTTTTGTGTGGAGGCAGTGGGAATAGGAGCTCCTCTTCTTGCAATCACTGGAATAGTTGTAGGAAGATCCTTAGACTTCTTGGGCAGGATGCACCACTTTCTCTTTTCTATTTTTTTCTCCCAAGTCATAACAACATATGACTCACTATTCATATCAGCCACTCTTTCATCATATTCATCTTCATCATCCATACCTTCAGTGGTGAGGAAATGAACTTGAGACCCACCAAGCTCCTCCAGTTCTTCAACTTCTTCTTCTAGTTCTTCATATAGTTCATTACACTCCTCATAATCAGGATCTTCAACTTCACAAGTTACGTTGACTAGAACCTTGATGGGTGGGCCTTTAATATCCAATCTAGTCTGAGAAGAAGGTAGGTAGTTCCTTGGCTGAAAATTCTTCCTTGGAACATCCTGGTAAGGGGTATGCTGAGCCAATTGTTTCTTGAGAGCAATGAGATAATTTGCAAGCTTCCATACCAATTGATCATAACTGGCTCTAGGGGAAGAGGAAGAGGAAGAAGCTTTAGATTTGGAGGATTCTCTTTTAAGTTTACTAGACATGATCAAATTATCCTCAACACTGATAGTCAAATGTTGATCAACATACAAAGTTGCAAGGTTAGCTCTCCTTAATGCATAACTCACTTCAGGCAACTGGGCATTGAGGAAGAAGCAATTTTTTATTTGATCCACTGGACAAGTGTTCTATGGAGTTTTATTAATTAGATTGTTGAATTTAGCCATAAACTCTCTCATAGGCTCAAATGGATCCTTATTGACATGAGATATGTGTGCTAACAGAGCATGCTCTGTGGGCTTGAAATGCTACTCAAATTGAGTTGTCATGGTATTCCAATTAGTGATAGACCCAACAGGAAGATGGTAAAATCAATCAACAACATTTTCCTGCAATGTCTCCACAAAAATATTGATAGAGACATCTTCATGTTCAACCCCAAGAATCCCACATGCAACAATGAAGGCTGCAATGTGTTCATTTGGATGAACCTTCCCATCACCCTAGAACTTGGGAAAACTTTTCCTGTTACCCCTAGGTAACTCATACAATGGCTAAGGAAGTGCAAGAGGCCCAACCTATTGTCCCCAAGGCACAAGAACTACCATTTTTGGAAAAATTGACTGAAGGGGAACTAAAACACCAACAAGTATCAAAGCATGAAGATTAGGACTGAGATGTTCTTGAGAAATGCTATCCTTGGAGTTTCTGTCTTTAGTAGGAGGTTTGCTTGTAGAACGAGTCCCTCTTTTCCTTCTTGCTGGAAGAGAGAATTTTTGTTTCTCCAAAAGTTAAAAATGGGAATCCTCAACCTCGAGAGCATTCCTCCCATGTGTAAACCATAGAGTCACCAGACCAACAATGATCTTGAAGTTGATATTTTAGAAAGGGATCCATCTGCAATGAAATCCCCAGTGGAGTTGCCAAAAACTGTTGATTTTTAAAATTATCCTTTTAACAACCATAGTCAGGGGACAATAAGTCCCTCCTCTTTAATAGGAGAGGTTCCCGTGGTGTCGAATCACAGCACCCCTGGGACTCCGCAACGCGATCGTTTGAGACTCCCAGTGCGATTGCACAACATGGAGCTTTTCCCAAGTGTGGGACCTCGCGAAATCGGAAAATCTCTCCGGATGAAGGCCGGCTCCTATTCCTCTGTCCCGGATGCACAATAAAACACGAGAGGTTTACCCCAAAACCTAATCTAACTACCAAGGAGACAGGGAGAGAGAAATGCATAAAAATAAACCTAAGCTAAGGAGGTGATGCACCGAGGAATGAAGAACATAAGCTTTGCAAAAATAAACACAGACCATATAGATGCAATATCACGCCATGCACAGGCAGCCAAAATGCAAAGAGAGATCAAAATGACAACAATGAATACATGAGAGGATTTAGATTTAATCATGAGACATATATATATATATATATATATATATATTGCTCAAAGGATCGATTCAATACATTGCAGAGGCCAGGAGGCAAAAAGTGGCATTACAATCCATATGGGAGGCTTGAAAGCTCCACAAATTCTCTTGCAAGCAGGAGAGAAGGGAGGGGTTGCAAAACAAAAATGTCCAACCTTTAAAAACAGCCCCTCCTTACATTATATAGGAAGAAAAGATGAGAGAGGAGAAGAATTCGCCCCCCTTTTCCCAACCACCTCCAAAACTGCATTCAATTCTTCAACAACCATGGTGGCAGATGAGATCCCCAACACCTGTCGGGTTCGGAACTCCCTCGTGCATTTGCATCGGGCTTGGAAACTGGCTCGACATGCTTCCTTTTCATGCTCTTCCGACGTGTTTTCCCGATTTGCTTTTGCGTCGGGTTTTGGCGACCCGAAAACATATTTTCTTGTGTCGTTTCCTTAGAGCTCCCGACATGCTTTTGACCATGCGTTTCCAACTGAAAACCTGATTTGCTAGGTGCGTCGGGTTTTGGAGACCCCCCGACACATTTCTCCTTTGTCGGGTTTGGAAGAAACCCCGACATGTTTTCCTTTCTTCTTGTTCGCCCGACTTGTAAACCCGCGATTGCATTCGCGTCATTTTTTTCGCCTTGCGACATGTTCCAAATCGGGATTCGAGGCCCGCATACATGTTTTCCTTTGCTTGTCAGCTGGATTCTCTGCCCCTCTCGACATGTTTCCTTCCGCGCCTGCCCTCTGCCACGCTTTTACGCGCTCAAACCCGCACCATGCTCTTCTCCCTGTCTTCCCGACTCCTCCGCGATTTGCCCTGTGCGTCGGGTTTTGCGGCCCCTGCGTCATATTTTCTTTGCGACGGGTTTTGATTTACCCGGGGAGGGAAAGATACGCAACAATTTGGTGACTCAACGGGGTTACCTGCCTGCCAGGTAGAAGATCAGTGGCCTTTTAGCAATCCATTGGGCATGGAGTCATAAGCAATAACCCGAACTAATCTGATATCTGAACTCCTTCTCCGAGAACACGCTGCACTGTAGAAAACCAACCCAGGAGCAACGAAACCTGTGCCAAAGCACTTAGGGAAACTGAAACCTAACTACAACAAGACAATGTGCATACGCACTTAGAGGAATTGGAAACTAGGCTAATATTTACAAGGGTAAACCTTTTCTTTTCAGTAGCAATGTTTAAGATAGATTCCGTTAACTGGAATCGGGAGTTCTTCTCCATCCAATGTAGACAATTGGAAGGCATTGCTATTCTTGCATCCCGTGACCATGTAGGGGCCACTCCAAATGGCATCAAACTTGGAATGCCTTCCTGGTTTTGCCCGATCTCGCATCCCATTTCGTAACTAGGTCCCCTTCCCCGGAAGGTCCTTGCTCTTGCTTTCTTATCAAGCCATCTTTTCACCAAGGCCTCGATCTTTCTCAATTGTCTCGAATCGCACGTTCTCTTATTTCTTCCAATTCCATCAATTCCGCATACCGGCCTCCATTGGTTCGAACTCACCTAACTCCAACCGCCTCATGAACTCCAATGCAGGGCGGTTCTAATGATATGGGCACATCTTTTTGCCTCCTTCCCATAGACCACTTGTAGGGAGAATTCCCCTGAGACTTCTTTGGTGTTATTCGCACCCCATAATGCTGATTTTAGCTTGGTATGCCATGTTCTTTGATTTTCATCTAGAGTCCTCCTGATGATTCTTAGCAATTTTTTGTTCGTGGACTCTGCCTGCCCATTACCCTGTGGGTAATAATTGGAAGAGGTGCTCAAGTAGATTCCACTTTTGATAGCCCATTCTGTAATCCTGGAACCTATGAATGCCAATGCATTGTCTGATATGATAGTGGCTTGGTACACATAATCAACACGGTCACTATTCCTTCATAAAACTCTAGTATATTGGACTCGTTTGCCTCTTTGAGCGCTACTGCTTCAGTCCACTTGGTGAAATAGTCTGTTGCCGTGAGAATCCACTTGTGGCCTTGGCTTGAGTTTGGATTTATGACCCCAATGAAGTCAAATCCCCATTGCATAAATGGTTGGTCAACCAAAATCGGGTGCAATGGAAGTGCTGCTAGCCTTTCTTTTCCTGTGAAGAGTGCACATCTCTTACACTTTCTTATCCATGTATAACAACACTTTGAACACCGTGGGCCAATAATACCTCGCCTTCATTATCTTGAGAGCTCACTCGTGGGGCAAAATGTCCTCCGCATCTCCATCGTGAAAATCTCATAACACCCTCTCAATTTGACCTATCCCAATGCACCTCAAGAAACTCCATTGATGTCTTTCTTGAGCAGACACCATCAACAAGCACATATGGAATAGCTTGTAATCTGAAGTATCTCCTTTTTGCTTTGCTCATTCCTGGAGGGCATAGTCCTGTCTGTAGGAAGTGTATCATACTCTGAGTCCAACAAGGAGTGTGCACATCATCATTTTCCTGTTCCTGACTATCCTGTAGTACCAAGACAGTCTCTTTTTCATCACCTGCTTCAACTTGTTGACTCAAGGCTAGCTGCTCACATAGTCCCTTTCCACGTACTAGCTTAGTGACCTTAATTTCGATGTCATATTCCATGACACGAGTTATCCATCCTGCACGCTTCTCATTCAGATCCTTGTTTAGAAGGAAGTCCTTGACTCCCGCATGGGAGACCAACAATTGGATCTTGTTGTTTGAGACTAGGTGCTTGAATTTCTTTAAGCTTCTGATCACTGCAAGGACATGCTTTTCAATGAAAGAGTACCTAGTTTCGAATTCCTCCAAGCCTTGACTGAAGAAAGCAACTGGTTGCTCTAATCCCTCTTTGTTTTGTTGTACCAAGATTGCAGAAATTGTGTCTCCGCCACCAAAGGCATATAGCACGAAGTCCTTGGAGAAGTCTGGATTGACGAGAGTCGGAGCTTGAGATATAGCCTCTTTTATTGCCTCAAAACTTGCCTTGCCTTCAGATGTCCACCTAAATGCCATGCTCTTTTTTAACATCAGCGTTATTGGTTTCACGAGAGCTGCAAAGTTTGGAACAAACCTGCGGACAAAATTGATCCTTCCTAAGAAGCTTTGAAGAGCCTTCTTGTGACTTGGCAATGGCAATGCTCGAATTGCTTCCACTCTTTCTGGGTCAATCATCAACCCCTCTTTTGAAACAATATGGCCTAGAATTTTTCCCTCGTGAGCCAAAAATATCCATTTTTTGGGATTCAATGATACCCCAAATCTTCTCATCTTTGAAATACTTGTCTCAAATGACAGAGGTGATCCGCTGCATTTTTTGAGAATACAGTGATGTCATCAAGATATATCGAACTATTTTATTGATCAACCCTCTAAATGCCATATCCATTGCCCTTTGAAAGTGGCTCCAAAGATTTGATAGCCCAAATGGCATTTTCAGTAGGCATAGGTCCCCCATTTGGTGGTGAAAGCCGTCTTGAATTGGTCATCTTCTTTCACCATCACCTGATTATACCCTGAGTAGCCATCTAGGAGAGAGAATCTCTCTGAACCGGATACTACTTGCAATATTTGTTCCATTGAAGGAAGTGGGTAATGGTCTTTGAGAGAGGCCCTATTGAGGTCTCGGAAATCTACACACAACCTGATTTCTCCGCTCTTCTTCCTGACCGGAACCAAGTTTGCAACCCAGCTTGAGTGCTTGATTGGGAATATAATGCTTGCCTCTATTAGCTTGTTTAGTTCTTTCTTCATCAGAGGCTCAATGTGAGGGTTGACAGGTCTTTGCTTCTGCCTGATGGGCTTAGCATCTGGATCCAATTCTATGGTATGTTGTGCCAGCTTCGGATCGAATCCTCTCAAGTCTTCATAGCTCCAAGCGAAGACATCTGGAAATTCTTGGCAAAGCTGTATGAAATCTGATTTCTCCCGCTCAGTGGCCACTTTACCAATTTGAAGTGTTTTGCCTTCCCCAATCAGAATTGGCCCTGAATCTTCTCTCTTGACCTGTATGTTAGCCTTTTCCTTACGAAACTGGTCGTTAGGGTTGAATATAGACTCCAATGTTACTAAACCCTTAGGAAGCTTGTTTGTCCGCAGCTGCACTACTTGATCCCCATACTGCTGCTCTAGTCTATCCTGATTCCTAGCTGAGAATTCAGCCTCTTCTTGTAAGAAATTGACGATCTGTTGATCATTCTCAAACACCTGCCAGCTTGTGTTATTATCTGGAACTGCTGGCCTCACAATCACGTGAATATGTGGTTGCGTTTTTCCCCTTCTGATGTTTTCAACCACATCAAACGTTGCTCCAACTGCTGCAAGCCTATCTGCGGCTTCATTTTTCTTCCTGGGTATGGACATAATGTTGAAAGCTTCGAAATCCTCGATGAGGTCCCATACCCTATTCTTGTAGCTCTTCAGCAAGTCGTTCTTTGTAGCATGTTGTCCTCTAACTTGGTTGACGATTAGCTCGCTATCTCCAAACACCTGCAAGTTCTTTATGCCCCTTTTCCTGGCCCAATGAAGTCCATGAATCAATGCCTCGTATTCAGCCGTGTTGTTTGAACAAGAAAACTGGAAACGAAAAGATGAATAATATTTGATGTCTTGTGGTGAAATCAACATTGCACCACCTCCAGCACCTTGCCTGCTTCTCGAACCATCGAAGAATAGTTGCCAAACTTCATTTTCATCCTTTTGTTCGGGCTGAATGATGTTGGGAATGGGTGAATTTTCTTCGTGTACACAATACACGCCCAATTCAGATTCTTCAATTTCCTTGTATGGGTCAAATTCATGACTCTTGTTCGCCCATTCATCCAAAGTTAAATCAGGAATTCCCTCGACCTTAGTACCTGTTTCTAGATCATTTGAACACTCCTCCTGATCAAAAACTGAGCAATTTGCATTGATAGGATTTGGTACATGAGGCTCAATATGGAAATTGGCAATTGGTTCTGACCTGATTGTTGCTTTGGCCCCATACCTTGTCCTAAAAATCATGTGTGACCAATCTGCAGATAAATATCCACTGATTTTTGCAGTGAAGTCTCTTGATAGACACAACGCAAAGAGTGGCGGGAGGTCAATCACAGACACATCTTGCAGAACTGTAACATTAGGACAGGAATGTAGTGTTAGGCTTAACCCCTTGATGACTCCAACAGTTCCTACTGCCGTTCCATCTAGCTGTACTACTCCTTTCAGCACTGGTTCATACCTCAAACCAAGTTGGTCCGCTACTTGCTTCGGCATCACTGAACTACTTGCCCCTGAATCTATCATGCAGTTGTGTACCAAGTGGTTTCCAACAATCAATGAAACATAGAAGGGTGGAGGCTTCAAATTTTTGCTTGTCTGGCCCCCATCATGTTGCACTGCATTAGTGAGAACTTTCTCATGTCCCTGGTTTGATACATTTGGAGCAGACCAATTAGCCATGGCAGCTTGCAATAAATCTCGTTGCCCTGGGATCGCCAGTGATTCCCACATGGAGATGTTCACATGTGTCTTCTTCATTTGATCGATGATGTTAAAGGGAGATGAACTATCCCTTTGCTGTCCCTTACTTGGTGCAACCTTTTCTGAAGCTTGAACAGGTGCATGTGTTGCTACAACAGGTACCTTGGGCTGATTTTGCACATTTGGAGCTGCGTTTGGTCTACCGACCCCTTGTTGTGTAGGAGTGGTCTGAGAAACAACTGGATTACACGGTTGTCCCTCTTCCATGATTCTCTTCAATGACCGTGTTTTGGTAGCCACGCCTTGAAAAGGTTGTTGGTTAACTCCACAGAAGTCTTCCGTTTGCCAATTTGCCAATGTGGTTTCTGTTGGAGGTCTCTCTTGTTGTGTTTCTTGCACTGTTCTCTTCCCGGGATTGGTTTCGAGGGCACCAATGGTCTGCACCATCAAGGCCTGATTTAGTGCACCATTGAAACATGCTGACTGATTGTGAGGTAGATTGCAAGGGTAACACCAGTCGTACTCCTGTGCCATGTTATTTTGTGTTGGAACCAAGGCTCTTGAGGATGTCGTTGCATTTGGATCATACGGTCGAAATGGCCTGGCAGCCTGAGGTTGTCCCTGGCTTTGGTTTTGATTTGTATCCTTAGCTGGTGGTCTATTTTGTTGGTACGGGGGCCTAGCCTGCATCAAGCTTGAGGCTGATATGGTCTAGCACTTTGAGCTTGCTATCTTTTGATAGTCACTAGCTCATTTCCAAGGTTCTGCAGCTGTTTCATGACCTCCTGCAATTCTTTTGAAGTATTCGAAGAAGTTGACGCCTCATTATTGCTTTGATTTCTAGGAGTTGGAACGGGATTCAACTCTGGTGCTTGACTGGTTGTAGGATTTCCCATATCCGGATAGAAAGGCATTAGTGGCCTTGGTGCAAGCTTGCCAGCTTGGATCAAACAATTCTCTGCTCTGATCACTGTGTCATAGGCTCCTGGCAGCGTTGTCCCTCCCATTGATTGGATCATCATGGCTATGTCTGAATTTATGGCCTTTAAAAAATAAAGGAATGCTCCTTCGGCAGTTGGCCTAACAGCTATTGGAATTCTGTCCCATGTCCGTTGGAACCTGAAGTTAAAATCTGCCATTTTCTCGTTAGGAGCCCTTTTGATTGTTGTCAGCTGTTCCAATAAAGATAAATTATCTGCCCTTTCCCCAAACCAAGTTGCGAAAGAGCTGAACAAAGTTGGTTCCAATTTGTAATAGACCCTCGTGCTAGGCTCCTAAACCATTGTAAGGCCTTGCCTTTGAAAGATGAAGCCAACAACTTGACTGCAATATCCATTGCATTTATTTCGTGGATCGCGCATACATTAGCAATATCCTGGATGTGATCAATAGGAGTAGTATGATTTTCACCCGTGAAGTAGGGGATATTCTTTAGTGCTGCAACTGGGATTTGATTCTGAGCATTTAGGGCAAGTGGACTACTGCCCGTGAAATTGACAAAGGGATTCGGTGGTAGATGCGCCATTATGATTGGCCTAAGAACCCTGGTTGATGCAAGAAAAGGCCTACCAGGTGGAGGTGTAGATAAAGTCCTGTTAGGTGGGGATGGCGATCTTTGTGATCTTCTTCCTCTCCTTCCCCAACCTGGTGAAAGTTGCAAGTGGACAAATAGCCCTTCTTCTCGAGTATTAGACCTTGTCCGAATTCTTCTCATGTGCCTGGGCAACTTGTGCTGCTACACCGCTGAATTCAATCCCTTCGGAGTCGCCAGATGTGTTAGAGAACAAGCCTCTAAAAGGCTGGATTTTGCCAAGTTACACACCAAACTTGACAATATTGAAAATATAATTTAAACTTTGAAGGACCCAGGGGGGACAATCTTCAATCCAGAATTTGGGCCTTGTTGTGCAGCTGCGGATCCCCGAAAAGTACAGGCGGAACCCAGGTCATGCAATGCAACTCACAAAACCCGAATTGCTATGTGTCGGAACTTGGAACATGTCCGACATCCCTCAAAACCTGATTTTCTTTGCTGTCGGGATTAGGACCATGCAATGCATCTCCCAAAACCCGAAATTGTTGCTTTGATGTTCTCGGGTCCCGAAAACCCGAAATCACTAAAAACCTGAAATTTTGAAAATCAAAATCTCAAAAATCTAAAGATACCCTTTTGAAGATTACCCTCAGATCTACCAACTGCTGAAATTTTGACTTGTTTTGAGCAAGTTAAGCCCTTGAAAAATGATTTCGAGTTCAGGCTAGGAGATGCAAAATTCGGAATTTGTAACAAACTGCAATTTTTAGTGCAAATTTCATGGAAACTCCTTCAAATTTTTTGATGGAATGAGCTCTTGGTCCCACCGGACGTGCCAAAACTGTTGGTGTCGAATCACAAGACTTCGGGACTCGCAACGCGATCGCTTGAGACTCCCAAAGTGTGATTGCACAACATGGAGCTTTCCCAAGTGTGGGACCTCAAATCGGAAAATCTCTCCGGATGAAGGCCGGCTCCTATTCCTCTGTCCAGATGCACCAATAAAACACAGAGGTTTACCCCAAAAACCTAATCTAACTACCAAGGAGACAGGGAGAGAGAAATGCATAAAAATAAACCTAAGCTAAGGAGGTGATGCACCGAGGAATGAAGAACATAAGCTTTGCAAAAATAAACACAGACCATATAGATGCAATATCACGCCATGCACAGGCAGCCAAAATGCAAAGAGAGATCAAAATGACAACAATGAATACATGAGAGGATTTAGATTTAATCACAGACATATATATATTGCTCAAAGGATCGATTCAATACATTGCAGGTGGCCGGAGGCAAAAAGTGGCATTACAATCCATATGGGAGGCTTGACAGCTCCACAAATTCTCTTGCAAGTTAGAGAGAAGGGAGGGGTTGCAAAATAAAAATGTCCAACCTTTAAAAAACAGCCCCTCCTTACATTATATAGGAAGAAAAGATGAGAGAGGAGAAGAAATCGCCCCCCCTTTTCCCAACCACCTCCAAAATCGCATTCAATTCTTCAACAACCATGGTGGCGGATGATATCCCCAACGCCTCGTCAGTTCGAACTCCCTCATGAATTTACATCGGGCTTGGAAACCGGCTCAACATGCTTCCTTTTCATGCTCTTCTCGACGTGTTTTCCTGATTTTCTTTTGCCGAGTTTTGGCGACCAAAACATATTTTCTTGTGTCGGGTTCCTTAGAGCTCCCGACATGCTTTTTGACCATGCGTTTCGACCTGAAAACCTGATTTGCTAGGTGCGTCGGGTTTTGGAGACCCCCGACACATTTCTCCTTTGTCGTTTGGAAGAAACCCCCGACATGTTTTCCTTCTTTGTCGTCCCAACTTGTAGAACCCGCATTTGCATTCGCGTCATTTTTTTGGCCTTCGCGACATGTTCCAGCTACGGCTGGATTTGGAGGCCCGCATACATGTTTTCCTTTGCTGTTGGGATTCTCTCGCCCCTCCGACATGTTTCCTTCCGCGCCTGCCTCTCGCCACGCTTTTCCGCCGCTCAAACCCGCGCCATGCTCTTCTCCCCTGTCTTCCCGACTCCTCCGCGATTTGCCCCGTGCGTCAAGGCAAGTTTTATGCCCTCGCACATATTTTCTTTGTGACGGGTTTTGATTTACCCGGGAGGGAAAGATACGCAACAGCCTCCATTATTGAAAGCAAGTACAAAACTTATATACAAATGTACAACTTTCAAAGCATGGATTCCTAATACTTTGAGACATTTTATGCCCAAAGATCATCAATATGAAAGGATGGAAGAATTTAGGAGATGAGGAAGGAAGAACATAACAATACCTTCAAGATATATAGATGGCAGAGTATCACATTATACGTATTGAACTAGGGAGATGCAAAATAGAATCATTCTCTTTCATAGCTAGTAAAATTCTAGAGACACAAAGTTCCAGAAATCTTATAAAAAGAAAAAAAAAGTTTCTTATCATAAAAGATGGATGATTCCCATGTTTCAGACATGGAAAGAAGAAAAGCAGAGGAAGAAAGGGGAAAACTTCTAGTATTGATTACTTTGAATCTATTACTTTTTATAGAGTAACAGGATCCAACCCGAACAACATGGAGAAGTCATTAAATAGTTTCCAAGTATGGTTACATTTGGTTCCAAAAATGATGAAAAATGATTCGAGAAACCGATGTCTAGAGTTTCTCCAATCCCTCGCCATTTCCATGTCTCGCAAAGAAAACTAGACGCATCAATCACAAATATCCACCCTTCCTTTGAAAAATTTAAATTTGAACCATCCACATGGGAGAGATTTAAACTGAAGCGGGCATGTAGACACCGTTTTTCTTTTGTGCCTTTTGGAGAAATGGCATTTTAGAACATTTTGGCCCCTTCACCTACTTTTGATATGGTATTGACACATGGCCTTACCTAAGTGGGGACTGAGTCGCAGTTCACTTTTATAATTTTATCCTTTTTCAATGTGGGCTCAAAAACACAAATTGCTCCATCAGCCCACCTCCCCGCTTGAACTTCGATGCAGGCTTAATATTTGACATTTTCCCTTGTATGGGCAGGGTTGCGGGCCACTTTTTAACTTTAATCTCCTTTAATTTCCTAATGGCTTAGTTTCCCGCTTTGACTTACTATGTGGGCTTAGTATTTGACTCTCTCCTTTTTGTCTGGTGGGGTCGTATATCTGACCCTAGACACGTGGCAAGCCGGTGCACTCATTTGGAACCTACCTTTGCATTTTTCCTTTGAAATTGCACCATGCTGACACATGGAGAGGTTTGTCGGTTCCTTTATATTTAGCCCATTTAGGCCTACTTCCCACTTGAATTTTGTTGACCTCTAGAAATATGAAGAGCCGGCAATCATTTCGCCTTCCACTTTGGATACGCCTCCTGAAATTACACCGAGCTAACACATGGCTCCTTCTGCTGGTCCTAGAATTTTCAACTAAAAATCTATCTCTCCATCGACTCGACCACATGGTGAGATGGCGCTCATTTTAGAATTGACCCTTTGATTTCACTTCTGAAATTGTGCCATTGAGGAACAAGGAGGCTTCCACCGACCCGCTCATACTTAGTCATTTAAAAAATTGACTCTATCTCTTTTTGGACTTGGGACACATGGAGGATTGGCACAAGTTTTAGAAATGCCCCTACCTTTGACTCTTGAAGTTACGTCGTTGAGGCACATGGCGTCTTCTGATGAACCTTATATACTTAGCCGATTTGGGCCTATTTTTTTCTCCATTTTAACCTAGGACATGTGGAACACCTACAATTATTTGAGGACTGTCCCTTAGGCACTTCCCTTGGAGTTTTGATATTTGGATGCATGGAGGATTCCACTACTACTTGAAACATGGCTATGCCGCATCCAATTAGAGATTTCCACGTACTACTAGTGGTTGCTGGGGAAAACATTAACGAGGAGGATACGCCCATCATTCCTGATTACAGGAAGAAATAAAAGAAGAGGAAAAACTCCATATTTTTCCCCGAATCTCTAACTTTTCTCCATGGAATAGAAAACGAAAAATAATACAAAGATCGACTTTATCCAATACTCCACTAAGTGATCGACTCAAAATGTTTCAAACTTGAATTCAAAAAGAGGGGAATTTTGAGGACAACAACAATGAGAAGCCTACGAAACTCCCTAAAATGGAGGACTATATTTCTTCATTTTGAATAACTTAGTCCCTTGTAGTTGAGCAGAGGACTCTGTGATATTTTCAAAAATTCACTTCTTGTTCAATTCCGAGCTCCGATTCAAAAGTTATGGCCATCTGAAGGTCGGGGTTTCATTCTACAAAAATGGAGGGTGGTTGGCTTTGTCTTTTCCAGAGTCTGAAATGCATGAAACCTCTAAAATCCTAAATTTTGGACTTTCAGACATTTCTATTTTAGATATTGAACCACTGTTCATCCACCAACTTTGCTTGAGAGTTCCAAATCTATGAAACCCAAAAGTCTGAAATTTTGGACTTTTAGAATTCAGAATTTTGGACATTTTTACTTCGAACCCGTAAAACTGTTCATCCACTTGAGCGCCTTGAGAGTTCCAAAAGTCCAAAACCCAAAATTCATAAATTTCAGACTTTCAGTATTTTGGAACTCTTGGTTTTGGAACTCCTTTCCTTGCCATGATCTCTGAAACCCTTAAATCGAAAGTTAAAAATTTCAGATTTTCAAAGTTTTGGGTTTCAGAAAATTTTCCTCTTTTCCACCTTTGCACTCACAGAGATGTCCAAACTCCCAAAACCTAAAATTTTGAATTTTTCAATATTTCGGAAATTTTTGACTCATTTTTTCCCGTTTGGCCGCCAAAACCTCTGAAACCCTGAAACTCAAAAGTCCAAATTTTTAGACTTTCAAACTTTGGGGTTTAGGAATTTTTTGATCCCTTTTTTCCCACCAAAATCTCTAAAATTCCGAAACGCTCTACCTCCGAAGTCTAAAATTTTTGGACTTCGTAGCTTCTTCTTTTCCCAAAATTCTCTGTAATTTTCTCTGCCCATTCCTTTCTCGGGCCACCTCGAAATGCAATCTCCTATGACTGAATCAACTCATCCATTTTTTCTGCATGCAAGTTCTTGTTTGTCCAATTTTTCCTGAGAGGAAAAATTGGATAATAGTACCCTTGCATAATAATGGAAAAATTAAATGTCCACTAAACATATTTTGAGAAATAAAACTTTAATTTAAGAACGAGTTCTTGGGAGACTCATAGTTTCCTAAAATTGACTTTAATTAAAAAATTATCTATGGATAATTAATGGGATTCGATAGAGGAATCAATCATGCATTCTCCTTTAAAGATTATTGCCTTGCAAAGTAAAGTAATCGAAGATTGTAAAGTAGGAAATTTTAAACCTTATCTGTGTAATTCTCTTAAAAATATAAATTCATACAATGGAAACCTAAATGTAATGAAGATGTAAACCATAAAAAGGCCATGTCATGGAGTATGCCTACCCGGTGTTTCTTACTGTAATTGGGTCATTGTCCTGGTTTATGTCGTTTGAGTATGACATTGATGGGTACCCTATGTTATCCTATTTTATGAGTGGGTTCATGTTTATGTAAGTGTCTTATGCATTTTTGAGTTTCTCTACTTGGAGCTCTTGTGGTATTGTGTAGTGAGAAATGTAAGTCAAAAGAAAATAAAAAAATCCAATATTTTTAATGTTGTATTTGTGTGTGTAAAATGTGGGCATTACAATTATCACAACCAATGTTTTATTTTGCATATATTGTTAATAAAAAAAGAAAAATCTATTAACTTTGATTTTTTATCAGTTTTATTTTTAAATTTCATACAAATATACATTAAACTACAAAGAGTGGATTTAATATTTTGCAAGGGAGTTGAATATTGAAGGTTGAATTTCAAGGTTTTAAGATTCAAAGTTGTGATTCATTTTCTACAGAAATGTAAGCTTTCCTGTATAGTGAGTTCTTTATTTATGTTTATGTAATTCTTTTCTCTTATATAATTTTGTATATTCAATCATATTTTTAATGATCTCATAAAATGTAATGGTTTGATGGATATTTTAAGTAATTAATGAAGACTCAATTGATTAATGTACAATCAATATTCATGAGAAAAATGTATCTCTAACAAAGTATGAAATGTATCCGTGTAGCAATGTTATTTTGGCTTATAATTATACAAAAACATGTAGGAAGATTTTGAAAATTTAAGTAATTTAGAATATTTAAACTCAATCGATTAGAGAGTCCAACTGTGATTTGTAATTATAATGCAAATGAAACAATATAGGAGAAGGAGTCTATACAAGAAAAAATTCTTATAAAAATATAAATGTAAAATAACATTTTATTAATAAAGCATTATATGGTTGAAAAATAAAATGATTTAATAATTAAGAAGAGGTGGAAAGATGCACTCCTAGATTATTTTGTGTTATTCATTAATTTTAAGTGAGATTTAAATTCAAATACAAATTTGGACGACTTGGTGGATTCATTTCCATAAACATTACCACTAACAAAAATAGGATGCCTTTTAAAGAAAACATTTCTAGTGAAGTGGCAAGGGAAAATGTTTCTCCTTTAAAGGTTAATTTTAAGACGATTAATTTTATTAAATTCGATTTTTCATGTGGATCTGAAGTTGAGGTTGATGGCATCCTGGATGAGTAGAAAGTGGTTCATATTAAAAAAAGGATATTAAAGAAAGACCATTGCTCCTATACAAATGACTCTCAGTTTTCAATACCTTGATTGTCTTCTTTTGGTGTTGGTGATGCTTGACAACTATTTTTTTCTTGTTTCTTTAGTACTTAAATTCTAAATATGTGTTTTATGATCTCTTTGTACCCGAGTAGAAACCAAGTCAAAATCCCCCATTTCCCATTATATAAAAAATCAATGGTTTCATCATGGAATCTTTACCTATCAATTACTAATCACTTATTATTTATTTGGTGTTCTCTCTATAGAGAGAATAAATAAAAAATGATATAATAGACATTATTTGGGTCAACAATGGGATGCGTAATAATTGTTCCTAAAGCTATAAGGATTGATTTTTTACTACCTTATGTGGATTTTCAATATGTTAAGATTTAAAAACTAATTATTTATTTACAATCTCCAAATTACATATTTACAAAAAAGTAATACAAAAAGTATATCCTCCATCTTAAATCTCAAATGATATTCACTTATTGTTTTGGAATTTTGTCCTATTCTATTGCAACAAATAACCTTAAACCAAAAATATAACACTAATCACGATTATAGTCTTATGGTTTGCTTGATTTTGTGTTCCATGTGTGTGTATTTAATAGAATGGAAAAAATGTTATCGGTATTTTTAATGGCAAAGGAATTATAACATTTGTATATTTTTAAGAAAAATTACTTCAAATTAGGACACTATTAATTTACAAATTAATCTCCAAATGAAACCAACACTCGAAGAAGTTTGTACTTTATAAAACCTACATTCGAATAAGGTTATACTATAGTAACATATTTGTTGCATCATTAAGAGCTATAAATTTTAATTTTTTTGACAGATCGATATGAGATAAACAATAAAATAAACTAAATTCTAATTCTTTATAAAGAAATAAATTAAATTGATTATATCATCCTTATAAATTGAATCTTCATTCTTGATGAGTAAACATATTAAATATATTATATAATTATTCTAATATGAAAGAAGTTTTGTATAAAACATGTTGTGATTTAGACATCTTGTTTTTTTATTTTATGTCTAAGGTAAGCGATCAGAAAATGAAACAAAATAGGAAAGAAATCAAAATTTAACTAAACTCAAACATATCCCATTAAAAACACTTTATGAGAATGGTAAATATTTTTAGAAACACTATTTGGGAAGAGTAAATATTTTCCGACCTAGAATTTAAGGAGTGAGAGGATATTAATATGATGTCTTCTTGATCATGCATTCACCTCATTACCCATGTTCTTTCTTTTTATTTAAAAAATTCCTAAAAATACCTTCCCACTTAAGTGAGGTAGGGTTTAATTTGGGCCATAGGATTGAATCTATTTTAGCCCTTAGATTTAGGTTTCCCTAAATTTCCTTATGGTTCTCATTTTTAATTTCTATTTTTCCCAAACAACCTCATTTGCTCTTTTCTTGTTTGCAAGTTTTGGATGAGGAGGAGGAGGAGCCAAGAGAGCAAGGAGAGAAACCAATGAAATTTTTCTCTTGAAATTGGTCAGAAAGATTTTCCATCAGTAATGTTTCCCATTTGCTAAATGTAGAGATCCTACCTTGGATCTATTTTGTTATTTAAAAAAATCATTTTCTTGTTTTGAGTTCAACTATTGGGGAAACCCCATTCCTTTTAAATCCACTAGTTTTACACATTTGGGTGTCATAAAAGAGATTGAAGGCTTGAAATTTTAAATATAGTTGATTCCTAGTTCTCTAGAAGGTTCCTCATTGTAGTTTTAAGATTAGAATTTACTAAATTTTAAAATTGCGCCTTCCACAGATGGAATTTTATTTTTCGTCAAAAGTGACGAAACCACCGCCCTACAAAAGCCGGTGGTCCTATGACCACCACCCTTCCTGGGGGCAGTTCATCGATCACCTCTCTATATTGAATGGAGGTTCTCGAAACCGCCACTGGCTTAGGCGTGGTTCTATTCTCCGAGAATAGAACCTTCAACAATACATTATTTTAACAATTTTTCTTCTTAAGTTGATTTTTAATGCAATATTAATTTTAATGAGGATGTCTTCCATTCATTGGTTTCTAGATTGATATAATATCTAGTTTTCTAATTCGAGTTACATAACATCAACTCAATCTCTATTCTACCCTTTACAATAAAATATAAAATTGAGTATAACATTACTACAATTCATTCTCTTTCATATATTCCATTTTTCCAACAAAAGACAACAAGAATTCAACACACTCCCTTTCAATACATATTTGTTCTTTTCCAAATATACATCTATATATATCAATAAAATAACAAACTTAAAATGCATACAAATATAGGAGAGTTTCATTTCAAGCAACTATACACTTAAGCTTTCTTTCACTATAACATTACAATACAACTATGGAAACTACGAATTTGCCAAATCATTCTTTTACAATGCAAGGACTTCAAATCATTTTGTTTCACTAAGACTAATACTTTCCAAGAAGGTAAGAAACTAAGATATCTTTCTACATTCACTAACCTATTTCAACTTGGAATACATGAAATATTACAAATTTATAAAAGGAACGATAACCAAATCGTACCAAGACAAGAACACAGATGCTAATCAAACACCACAATCAATAAGATGAAAGTAATTCACCAGAATAACTTTACATAAAACCTTTTCAAACAAATGAGCAAAAATATCATATATTATTATGGAAATCAATGAAATACAATGAGAATGGGCCTTTCTTATATAGGAAAGGAATAACAATCTAAGAACCAGCTTAAGGTTGTAGATCAAGCCATACATCATGGAAAGAACTAGTCATCAAAGAACTAGTTAAGTCCATAGATTTATGAGAGAAATAAAAATCAAGGATCTAGTCAATATCATAGATCAAGGAAAGAACTATACCTAACAACTAGATAATATCCCCTAAATATCTAAATAAATGAAAGGAAATATCCACACACATAAGTGGGTGAGGATAAATACAATAAAGATAAATAAAGTACCTAGGTGAACATGAGCTAAGGTAAATACCTACTCTAACACCCCCTTCAAGTGAAGCTAGGGGCCAAAATAGAAGTGGCATGTCCATAGTATGAGTCCCGTAGCTAGGCATGATGAGGTACTCATGTATAATTTATCCATGAAGAAATCTTGAACTAAAAGAAGGAAAGAATCCTGCTAGAAGGAAAGAGAAATACGAAGAAGGAAGATGTTCTCATGAACATCCCCAAGAAAAACTTTATGAACCCCGAGCATTCCACACAACTCAAGGTAGCGATGTGATTCCAAAGGATTCAGAAAGATGTTTGTAACTCGCTGCTTTATGAGTCGAAATGTACTCCAAGCAAAGAACCCCATCCTGAATGTGTTGACAAATGAAGTGGATGTGTATCTCAATATGCTTGGTCTGCTAGTGCTCAACTGGGTCGCGAAAAATGTGAATTATAATTTGGTTGTCACACCAAATTATAGTTAGTGAATTCTGTGGGAATCCAAACTCTATCAATAACTAGGGAAGCCAAACAATCTATTGACTCATTGTAATTGCTTCCATGTACTCTACCTTTGAAGATAAAAGTGCAATCACCTATTGCTTTTTGCATGCCCAAACAACTGAACAAGAACCAAGACAGAAAAGATAGCCAAAAGTGGAACACCTGTCATCAATAGAACCTACTCAATCTAAATCTATATACCCAACCGAGTAGAACACCTAGTGTAGTGTAGGCCAAAGTGGGAAGTGCCCTATAAATAGTGTAAAATCCTTTTAGCAGCCTGTCAGTGACTACTATGAGGAGAATGTGCAAACCGAGATACAATCTCTACTACAAATTAAATATCATGGTGAGTATGGGTCAAGTACATGAGACTACCAACCAACCGCCTATACAACGTAACATCACAAAGTGGTGTGGTACATGTGGAAGCAAGAGTAACTCCAAACATAAAAGGAGATGGAATTGGCTTGCAATAACCAACATCAAATCACCTAAGAAGATCATGGGTGTACTTTTCCTGACTCAAATGAATCCCTAAATCTATCTCGAGAAATTTTCAAACCAAGGAAATAATGCAATAGGCCAAGATATGTCATGTCAAACTGTGTAGAAAGAGCCTTGTAAATACTCCGAATGTAGGAAGAAGAGCTGCCAAAGTAAGTAACAAATCATCCACATACAAGACAAGTATCACAATATCCTCACAAACATGCTTTGGAGATACACTGTATGATCATAGTGGCAATGAACAAAACCAGTAGAAAGAAGAAAATAATCCATCTTCTCATACCAAGCCCGAAGGGCTTGTTTGAGACTATAGAGACCTTCGGATCCTACAAACAAGAGAAGAATCCCGAACAAATCCAATCGGCTCCTACATGTATATTTCCTCTTGTAGATCTCCATGTAAGAAGGCACTCTTCATGTCCATCTAGTATACGGGCCACCCATGTGATGCAGCAAGAGCAAGTACAAGGCATACAGAATCCATCTTGGCAACAAGTGCAAAATTCTCAGAGTAATCAATACCTTCAACTTGTGAAAAACCCTTTACAACAAGACGAGCCTTATACTTGTCAATGGACCCATCAACTACGTATTTTGTTTGGTATACCCACTTACACCTAACCATCTTTCTTCCTTTAGGAAGAGATACCAAATCCCAAGTATGATTCTTCATCAAAGAAGAATACTTAGCTACCATCACATCATCCCACTCTTGTATCCCATGAGCCTTTGAAAAATATTGTGGATCCTTAGAAACTACCTGACACAAAAGTCTAGAACCTGTAGAATGTGCATGATGATGCCGAGTGGGTGGAAGATCCTCTATGAAAGGTGTTGCCTTAGAAACTATAGTATGAGCCCACTTAGGCATAGGGACAAGATCAGTATGAATAGGATCCTCAACGACATCTATAACCTCCTCATCAATCTCCTCAAAGAAAGGATCCTCAAGATGAGATGATGAAGAAGAAGAAATGGAAGAATATGAAGAATCATGGGACTGGAGTGCTCATGAAACTGAACATGTGTTCAAAAAGAAAATCATGTGTATCAGACCTAACAGATGATAAGATCTCATGTCCTCACAATACCCTACAAATATCAAGGGTTTACTCTTCTTATCTAAAGCTTTCCTTTTCTTATTTGGGCTCGAAGGCCTAAGCATGGCTCCCAAAGACTCGAAAAATGAGACATATGGCTTAGTGTTGGACCAAGATTCCTCTGAGTCAAATTCTCAAGTGCTTTGTGTGGTGTGTGATTCGAATGTAGTTAGCACAATTAAATGCTTCGCCTAATAGATAGGAGGTATATCTCTAGAATGCATCATAGAGTTAGCCATTTCCTTCAAAGTTCTATTCTTCGTTTATGCTAAGCCATTCTGTTGTGGAGTATGATGAACATAATTATAGTGAATAATGCATTGAGTTGCTAAAAATCAGAAAACTCATTACTAAAGTACTCGCCCCATTATCAGTATGAAGGTTCTTTATGCTACTATAAGATTGTTTCTCGAATACCACCAGGCTTAAGCGCGATATCCCCAGATTAGTGCTGGGATGCGTGACCTCCCAGAAAATTCGTGGTTTCACTACCTCCTAATGTCGTTGGGCCTGATTGGGTGTATAGCCAGCTCCATTGTGTGGGAGGGTGTTGGTGTAACAACTATTTAACATGATGAGATCCCTCTCCACTATCAGTTCAATCTTTTGGTGTGATGGCAAGTTGTGCAGATTTGATACCATAATAGGAATGATAACCATATCGCATATCAAGCCAATAACACTAATGCTAATCAAATACCATGATCAATAAGATGAAAGTAATTCACCGTAATAACTTTACATAAAACCTTTGCAAAAAATGAGCAGCAATATCATATATTATTATGGAACTCAATGAAATACAATGATAATGGTCCTTGCTTGTATAGAAAGGAATAACGATCTAAGAACCAATCAAGGTCGTAGATCAAGCCATAAATCATAAAAAGAACTAGTCATCAAAGAACTAGTTAAGTCCATAGATTTATGAGAGAACTAGACATCAAGGATCTAGTCAATACCATATATCAAGGAAATAACTATACCTAATAACTAGATAATATCCCCTAATATCTAAATAAATAAAATGAAATATCCACACACATAAGTGGGTGAGGATAAATACAATTAAGATAAATAAATAACCTAGGTGAACATGAGCTAAGGTAAATACCTACTCTAACACTTTCCTTCAAATATATAATTTTATAAACTTCCACTCAAAGTGGAAATAATAATATGATCAATACAAAATAGAGGTTTTCAACAAGTTGAAACACAAGTCTTCTTTTCATGTCTTCTCCCCAACTTTGTATCTTCAAACTTGCACTTTTCAATCTTTCAAAATCTTGGATCACAATACAAATAAAAGGGGAATAGGCGACGCTCTCCACCCAACCTTTAATCAAATAAGAGGAGAAGCAAACCCCTTATTGGCCCCCAAGCCCCAACTAAAGAACAATGAGGGATATTAAACAACATTTGAATTTTTTTTACAAGTATGGATTCCACAAAAACATATAATCCAAAAACATTCAATACATATAAATTTACATACTCAACAACATTTACAACTTTCTCAAACAACACATTGGATTGATATCAAACCAAAAAGGAGAAAGGAATATGGGAACCACATCTTTTACCTCCCAAGTGAAGTATGAGTTTCACCCAAATCCTCCATGTGCATAATACAAACAACAAAACATCCTTATCTCTCCCCTTGCAAGTATGCAAAAATATGACCATGATTTCCTTTTCACTCCCCATAGGTGAAACTCCCAATCACACTCCCTCCAAAATTCATGCCTCACAACTCCCTTTTCCCTCCCCAATGGTCCCATACTTCCATCTCCCACTCCCTTCTTAAGGCATACTACCCAACCACACAAAAACACATTCACAACACTCATACAATATTTAACAAGAACAATTTTCACATCTACAAACATAAATAAAAAAATAAAAAAGGTGGAGATCCTACCTCTCCATCAAGATTCTAAGAGTCTTCACTCCACAAGTTTTTTTGACACCTTCAAGCCAAGCACACTTAAAAAGTAACTCCAACAAGCTCCCAAATCCCAAAAGTGCAAAAGAAAGAAAATGAACAAGTAACCTAAAACCCATCAAATTCCATAAGTAAATAGAAATGGAATGTGAGGATGATGATGTGGCTCTATGTATAATTCCACTTCATCATTCCTCCATTCCAACACACAAGTCAAACACCATGCCCGAGACAATAAATAAACATGTAAGACTTATGGCAAGCCCACATGACACTCAAACTTACACACCAAGGACAAATTAATTGAGGTAAGTAGGAAAGTGTGATTATTTTAACTTTTACACTCCAAAATACATAAATAAGTGAAAAATTAACTCCCCATACCATAGGTAGGGTTGTTGGGTGAACTTATGATGCACGTGACAAGATGAGCTTGTCCCAAAAGCCTCCAAAAAGGCAGGCTCCCAAGTCAAAATCTGAATTTTGAAGGTGGGGAAGAGTGCTCAACACAAAAACCAACAAAAATCCAACTTACATCCACAAGATTTCAAGGACCATCTACCCTCATAATTATCCAATTGTCACATCCTTATTTTAGTTAACAAATTAAGTTGGATTAGCTAATTAGGAGACATTAATAATTTCTAATAAAGTGACTACAATTTCCAATAATTAAATACATATACACAAATAAAAAACACAAAAATTAAAAGAAAAGGAAAATATTTTACCCCATGGCCACACATGTGAGGTCACCCCCCATAGGAAACCTCCTAACTAGGCATGCAAAACAACCACATAAACATAAGACATAGTGTTCAAATTTGGCCATGTTGCACAACACTTGACATCCTTCCGTGGTTAGTCCCCTATCCCCTTTCAATGTATGTGAAAAAATATTCCTGAAACACAAACCAAATACCTCTCTGGCCTCATAGTTGTATTAACAACATCGAGAAATAATACATCTACATAAAATCAATAATCTTCATCAGAAATTAAGTAATTTTGTCATCTATCAACATATCATATAAATTTATTCTAACATCCATGAGATCATAATTCTACTCAGAACATCCAAAGTATAACATGTCAATACAAAATTCAAATAGTGCAAATCACATATATTGAACTGTTTACCAATTCCATCTTGTGTATCATAGTTAAAATGTGAATCACAACATGTCAATAGTCCAAATATATACACAGTTCATCATCTAGTGATCAATGTATCATAATCAAAAATCAAAATGTCTAAGTATCACTCAAAAATTAATATCAACATAATGAAAATAGTATTGAAGAGGAGTGGGCACTACATGTATAACAACACACATACCATTTTACTAAGCGAAAGGCTCAATATCCAGGTCAAGAGAGTGAGAAGAAATGTGGGGATTCAATTATACCTCCCAATGGGTTAATTTTCCAACTTAAAATCCTCTAAAACCTCCAATCACATACTAAGAAGACTCTTATGCCTCCCTCAAAACTCTTATGACTCCCTCAAATAAGTTAAACAAGATAAGCATAAATCTCACTTATCTAAAAAGGTAGGACACCCAACCCAAACTCCCTCCCAAAATATGCAACAATACTCTTATGCCTCCCTCCAAATATCCCCATTTTCTTTCTCCTATAAAACCTAAAGACGATACTATCCTTAAAATTAAAACATACAACATTTATTCATTTATAACCATTTACACAAAAAAATAAAAAAAAACATAAAATACATGGGTGAAGTCCCTAACTTGCCATTGCAATAGTATCCAATCCACTAGAACAAATTTCAATCCTTTTCAAGTCCAAAGTAAACACACAGAAAATCCAAAGCTTAAAACAAGCACTCCAAATGAAAGATCCTCTCAAAAATGCAAGAGTGAATAATAAAACATGTAACCCCAAAACCATCAAATAAACTTGAATAAATAGAAAAGGAGAAGAGGAGGGTGAGGTGGCTCCATGTAGGATGCCACATAACTTCTCCTCAACTCCACATCACATGGTCAAACACCAAACCCAAAGCTCAAAAATTGGTGGGTGAGAATATGACAAGTTCTCCTTACACACACAAACCAAAAGCCATACTCCAAAGGACAAAATTAAAATCTCATGTAAGGAAGTGCAATAATTTCACCTTTTTAGCCTCAAAATCACATAATGGGGCCTAATTTTTACCCCTTACCCCATAGGTATAGTTGGTAGATGAATTTAAGAGTTATGGGACAAGCTTAAATTGTCCCACAAGCCTAAAAATAAGCCTTTAAGCCAAAATACGAGTTTGACATGCAAGGTTTAGTACACAACACTAAAACCAATACAATACTTTCAAATATGTAACAAAATCAAGGACAACCTTCAAAAATTTATTACCCATTTGTTCACATCTCAATTATGTTAATTAACATGATTAATTAACTTAAACAAGGGCACATTAACTAATAATAATAAAGTAGAACACGTTACACTAAGAAATCACATACTCACAAAATAAATTTTAAAAAAGAAAATAACACATCTACCCATGGTCACATTTGAGGCCACAACCCAATGAGCACCTCCAACAAAATATTAACAAATAACATACAAAAACATAAGTTTCCAAGGTGAATTGTTGCCAATACCCCAAATTTCTTCACCGTTGGTCTCCAATCCCCTTTTTTTGTCATGTTACAATTTCTTGAAAAATTAAAATAACACCTCTCACCTCATGGCCATATGAATGACATCAAAACAATAAAACACACATATACATATCAATTCACATAATAAAATATTATAAGTAAATCATCACTAAAATCAAGTAATTTCACAAATGGTTCACAATTTCAATTTATTTCAATTCTATTATTTCATCAATCAACAATAAAATCACAAGAATAACTAGATCGTCTAAAAACAATCCATACGTCAAAATCCAATGTGTCAGCATGTATATATAAAGTGGTAACTCTAGATCATCAATACTGAAATATCAATACATGCATGTAATCCATCATATAAGTCACATCATGTCCAAATTCCAAAACATCTATATTTTCTATCAAATAGGATAATCGAATATATGATAATGTCCACATCGATAATGAGAAGTAATCAAAACATAGTATAATAAGTGTTAAAGATGAGTTGGTATTACACCCCCTCCCCTTAGACTCGAATTCCTCTAGGAAGTCACTTGAACAAGTGCAGGAACTGTGCTCTCAAAGGTGTGGCATCCTCCCATGTAGCTCCTATCTTATCGTATCAATCCAACTGGATGCGCACTTGATCAATCTCTTGGTCTCAAAGGCCTAGGGTCCTATGCTCTAAAATGCGCATGAGCTCCACCATCACCTATCCCGGATCCTACATATTTTATGTGGTCCAATCCAATATATGAGAAGGATATGGAATATATCTCTTAAGTACGAAAAATGGAACTGATCATGAATCTGAGACAAGATGAGTGGTAAGGATAAATGGTAGGATGAGGGAATGATCTACTCCAAGATCTTAAAGGGTCCCATGAATCTAGGAACAATCTTAGAACCTTTTCCGTAACAGATAGGGCTCTTATGAGGTCTGACACAAAGAAAAACCTTCATACCAAGCTCACAATTGTGATCAAATATCTTCTCGATCTACATACTTCTTCTAGTTATCTTGTGCCTCTTGTAATCTCTATCTAATCATGACAACCTACTAGTCCATATTCTATAATAAATCTTGCCCAAGACATACCCCGTCCTCCGCTTTTCCTAACTCGGTGGTATTATACACTTCCCACCATATAGTGCCTAAAATGGTGACATACCAATAGAACTCTGAAAGTTGTTGTTGTAAGAAAACTCAACCAAGTAAAAATATTCCTCCAATCTCGATTGATGATGCATGGAGCACATCCAAAGCATGTCCTCTAAAATATAATTCACTCACTTTGTTTGTCTATCTATCTCAGGGTGATATGTTGTATTGAAGTTGATATTCATCCTGAGAGTATGCTACATGGTAGTCTAAAAGTGAGTGGTGCACAAGCGATCATGGTCACAAATAATATTCCACGTAATCCCATGTAGTCAAACAATATCATCCAAGTACACTCGTCTACAAAGATCGGTTTTATAAGTTGTCTTCACCAACGAAAAATGAGCCACTTTTGTCAATTTATCAACCATGCCCATAATGGTGTCGTGGTGACATCTTGACATCGGTAACCCAATAATGAAATCCATGGAAATGGTGTCCCATTTAATATTTGGTATGATATGAGGATATAAAAGGCTAGCTAGATATTAATACTCATCCTTAACCTTCTTACACTTTAAACAACAATCTATGTAAATTGAGATACATCTCTCTCAAGACCCTCCAATGATACAACTATATAAATGTCGTGTGCATCTTCTTCACCCATGGATGGGCTGAATAGGGTGAACAATGTACCTCTACAAGGATATCCTTATCATAATCATCCATCTCTAGATATGTAAATCGTACCCTCGTGCTCGATAAGTCCATTTGAATCTAATGTAAATCTATCAAAATTCCCATAAAGGGGTCTCTGATACTTCATCCCTACTCTAACTGAAAGGTGAAGCTATCACATAGGAGATATTGTAATATCTTGGTCCTCATGTCTATACCAACTACTATCTCCATAATAAGATTCCGCCGATGACTTAAGGCATCCACAACCACATTCTCCTTCACTTTCACATGCTCTATCTCCATATCATACTCAAAAATAAGATCCATCCAACTCCGTTGATGGGTGTTGAGATTAGGGCAGTGTGAAGAGGTGTCTAAGGCTCAAGTGATTTGTCCTAAGAACGAAAGTTAGGCCTAAAAGGAAATGTTGCCATCGCACCTAAGCATGCACACAATCGCTGCAAGATGAAGGTCATGAGTTATATAGTTGAGCTCATAATCCTTAATTTTTCAAGCCTCGAAAGCTATAACATGGACATCGTGCATCAAAACACTTCCTATCTTTGTCAATGAAGATTTTTATATATGAAGAAATCTCTTTTTGGATCTCGGCACTACTAGAATAGGTGATGCCATAAGGCATTCCTTCAATGTCTTGAAGGCCTGCTCACATCTATTTGAAAATAAAAAAATTGTTCCCTTTCCATGGAAAGGAAGTGATGGGATACGCAATATGAGAGAAATCCTTAACAAACCTCCTGTAATAACCTACCAATCCCATGAAGATACGCACCTCATTCATATTGGTTGGCACTAGCAAATCCATGATAGCTCTAATATTAGAAGGATCAACTACTATACCTTCCTCGAAGTAATGTGACATAAATATCGAATGTATATCTTGAAGAATGCACACTTCTCCGTGGATCTTGTATAGCTTATGCTCTCAAAGACACTATAGAATCTGGAGATAGTGCTCCTTGTGCTCCTCACACAAGCATGAGTAGATAAAAATATCATCTAGAAACACAAGTACAAAATGGACTAGAAATTTCTTGAATACCCCATTCATCAAACTTAGGAATTCTATGGGGGCATTCGTTAGACAAAATGACACAACTATGAACTTGTAGTAGCCATATATCATGTGAGAAGTTGTCTTATGAATATCTACCTTAGCTAATGATAGCCTAAATTAAGGTCTATCTTTGAAAAAATTGTCACCCCTTTCATCTAATAAACAAATCATCAATATGTGGAAGGGGCTAACAATTCTTGATCATTACATTGTTCATTGTCTCTAGTCAACACAAAAATGCAAATATTTATCCTTCTTTAAAAAATCACCGTGCACCAAGGAGATACACTAGCATGGATTATGCCTTTCTCAAAAAGTCCCTATAATTACAACTTGAGCCCACATAGCTCATGGGTGGTCATCCTATATGGTGCACGTGAGATAGGCTCCACTTTGGGAACCAAATCAATATGAAATTCTATCTCACGTAGGGAGGTAAACCGGTAGATCATCGGAAAACATATAAAAACTCTTGCAAAATGGGGTGATCATCTAGTGATAATCCATGAGTCTCATCTTCCAATCAGTCACTGAGAGTAATGGCATATAACATAAATCCTCGTCATGCACACTGCTTCAGCTGCATAGAGGATATGTACCAAGAATGGAGATGGGTCTTTTAACACAAACTATCACCAACTCAAACCCCAAATTATCTGCATAATATTTAACCTTATTATAACAATCCACTCTAGCTCTGTGTGCAGATAACCAATCCATGCTCAATAAAAATCCATATGAACCAAAGGGAAGGATACAAAGACCCAAGGTAGTGGTGAAGGTTCCTAGTTCCACTACGCACTCCTTAACTAAGGAGTCCACTTATATCTTGGCTCTAGAAGAAATCTCAACATCCCACTTAAGGCCCTTCATAATTTCCACCATCTTGCATCGCCATACTAATGATGGTGTAATAAATGAATCTAAGAGCCAAAATAAAAATATAGAGGTAGGGATACCATCAATTCTACCTATAGTCTCTATCATTGTACCCTGATGGTCTACCTAGCGGTTCTCGACCATTGCATAAATACGATGGCTACGTCCCATATCACCGACTGTAGTCTTTGAAACAGATGCCTTACCCTTGTTATTAGGGTTCTCAAGACACTCTCTCCAATGGTGTCCAAGTATGCCACATCCATAACAACTACCTTTTCCCCTTCAATAAAATTTAGCTCTAGAAAGTATGCTAGTTATCCTTGTTACGGATCTTAATGATTCTATCATGTAATGTTTTGGCCCCCCTTGACGAGCTCCTATTGACTCATCTCTAAGTGTTTCATGTTTCTTATGGGTCCTCTAGAAGGAGGCCCCATACTCTTCCCCTCTCTAAGTATAAAAATTTGTGGAGGTATAAACAGTGGAGGATTATACTACTACCGTTGTTGTGGTGGTCTCGAAAGAAGACTCATGGCTTTGAACCATGTCCACCATGAGGAGGAGGAGATGAACCCCTCGACCTACTATCATACATAAACTGAATATGTCTCCTCACTCTATCTCTAGATTTTTGTTTCTTCCCACTAGTCTCCTCTAAAATGTAGGCCTTCTCAACAACCTCACAAGACAGTATGTGAATAATGAATGCATAATACAACTCCCAAATCTAAGTTCAAGCCCCTGCTGAACCTATGAATCCTAACTTTCTCATCCTGTATGTAGTCGACATACTGAAGCAAGTCCAAAAACTGAATCTTGTACTCAGCTACTGTCATGGATGCCTATCGTAGGTCATGAAACTCACTGATCCTCTATTGAATGAACCTCTTGGATATGTATTTACTCTTGAACTATTCATCAAAGAGCTCCCAAGTAATAGTCTCTGAGTCTATGTAGAGCTTCCGCTCTCCTCATTCCTCCACCAAACACCTGCTCCATCTCTCAGAAGATGAATCACAACATGAGCCTTCATGTTGCTAGTACATGGGCAAAACTTGAAGCATCCGCTCAAGCTCACTAACCAAGCCTCTACCTGAAATCCTCCTATATCACTAGCATAATGAGAGAGCGTAGCTTTAGGATCTCCCGATATTATTTCGTAACTAATGTCTATTGAACTCTAGGTCTCTCTACATGATCATCCCTCAACCTAGGGCACCTAAATCTATATTGGTGTCATATATCCTTACCTTTATGCCCCCTCTGTGGTGAATCTAGTCTAGATGACTCCACATGGGAGTTCTCTACTCTATAATCCTCACTATGTCGTGAAGGGATACGAGCCTCTATTGATGGCTCTCTGTCATGCTAGCTAGCTCGTCCCCCTACTGCTCCACCTCATATGGCTGAATCGACATCCTGTAATGTCTATAAGATATGTGGCAATATAGTGGGAATTACCTCATCCGGGGTGGCATATCTAACTCCATGTGAAAATACCCATCGTATTGTTCGAGCGTCCTACAAAAACCAAGATGGGAGTTAATTTATCTTTATCTAGGTTTTGTTTTGGTTTTCTACATTTTGTATGTTTAAAAATATCATGCAATGTTGTGTGATCTAGTTGTATATTTTTCTAATTTAACTGGTGGTGTTTCCAAATTTTCCTAAGGGTCAGCGTTGAACCCGTGGCTTTGATACCAAGTGTAACACCCATAATTTTTGACATTCAAAAATCACACCAAATTCTAACGATTTATTAGGGAAAATTTTCCTGTAAGTTTTTTTATTTTAAAAGGGTTGTTAACATTACCTACAATCCACATCCTCATAATGTAATTCAAATTCTAATTAATAATCAAATATGATTAATTTATTTTCTATAATATTTAATCGTTTAAAATCTTTCCATTAAATTCCTTTATTATTATTTTTTATTATTAACCAAACATTTAATAACCATGATCCATTTAATTTATTTAATTAACCATCACTATTAATCATTTACAAAGTTCCTTTTTTATTTATTATCAAAATACTATGTACTAATTATTCAATTAATCCTTACCACCTAAGGTTGCAACTTGACCTAACCACTAATTGGCCCCATTCAACCCATTTACCCATACAATTTTAATTAATTCCACTCCCACAAAAAAATCCCCATCACTTAAAGTTGTAGAATGTAATCTCATCCATTAGATTAAGTCATTTTGGGCCATTGGATTAGAAATGCCCTAAAATCCTTAAGACTTATTTCTTATTCCCATTTTCCCTAATTTTATCTCATTTTTGTTTTGTAGGTTTTGGGAGCATGGAGGCCATTGAAGGTTTCTCAATGTTCTTGGATGGATAGACACATTTGGAGGGTTATTTTACATCCCTCTCATAGGGTTTTCTCTACATTTTATTTGTTATTGTATTATTAGTTTTTGTCTACCCCATTTGGGTATGGGCATTTTGCCGCATTTTAATTTTTGGTTTTAAATAGAGATATACACAAATTGAAGGATTTGAGTGTATATATATTTGTGTGTGTGTATAGATAGTACATACATACATATATATGTATGTATGTATGCATGTATGTATGTTATACATTTAATAGTTTCACCTAGAGTAAAACTATACATAGTGAAATGATAAAGCCAAGACCGTGTCCTTATTGGTTGTGCAGAGTTAGGGTTTAGGGGTTTCCCAATACTATGTTATAAGTGGGTGGGGGAGCGAGTCCCCCATCCACTTATATTAATTATTAATAGGTGGGGAGATGGGTTCTCCCCCTTTCCTCCACCCTTACTAAAAAGCAATATGGGGGTGGGGGAGGTGTGGGGATGACCCCACCCCTACATCCGTAATATTTTTATTTATATATATTTTTATAAATAAAAAATTTATCGCATAAAGTCATATGGCTATGCATTATTTTTTTTAAATATAATTAATTTATTTGTTAATATATATATATATATATATATATATATATATATATATATATATATATATATATATATATATATATATATATATATATATATTATGCATATTCTTGTTTTACCTTATTTTAAACAACCCGTTAAGTTTATTTGTATTACAAAATATAAGGAAAAGTATTTACAAATTTATATTAATTTTTAAATGTGGAGAACGAAATATTTCCTTTATATAAACACAAAATTAAACTTTCTCCTTATAACTTTGTATAAATTTTGACTATAATTTCAAACTAGATATTTCCTTTGAACCACAATACATGGAACTTTAATGAGGGAGGGAGTTTAACCATTTTATAGATGCAAGTTTCCTTCCTTAATGAAACAATTACTCAAATTCATTTATATAGTGAAATATATGACAAGTAGTTATAGTTTTCTATCTATTCATCTATGTGGGATAGTAGGAAACTATTAGATTTTCTTATCCAAACCAGTACAACTATTAAAAATGATATATTCATTGTTTAAAAACACTAAATATCTATTTCTTTTCTTAATACATTGTAGGATATTTGACTATGATTTCAACATATTAACTTTTACAATAAAATGAGAAGGTGTTTCTTTTTATTTCTCAACACAATGACATCCATTTCTAAAGTGAACAAGTATAACTTCATGATATATATTTTTATTTTACAACATCCATTTATAGAAAGTAGGCATAATAAAACTTGATACATTTCAGGTTTGAAGGAAATACATATTAATTTAAATACAACTTTCGAGAGTCTTTCATTATTCACTTTGAATACATAACTTGATAGTAAAATTTAAAAGTATATTTTTTTAAAATACAAGATTATACATTCCTTCCACTTAAGTGGAAAAACATGAGAAAAATTACAAAAAAACCTATTTCTTTTCGTTTTGATCTTCCACAAATTAACTCTTCAAAGATGACAACTTGAGCTTCTCCATTTCTCCAAAATCTAAAAGAAACAAAAAAAAGGGGAGTAGGTTACACTCTCGACCTAATTTATAATCCAATGGGAAGGAGAAGACATCCTCCTCATTGGGCCTCGAGCCCTAACAATGAATCAATAAGAGGTATAAGGCAACCAAAACAATTATTACATGGCCTCAACAATAAGCATTCACACAACTCTCAACACAAAAACACAAGACAAAGATAACAAAACACATACCATTTTCCCAAGTACAAAGACTAAATATCCAAGCCAAGAGAGAGAGAAGAAACATAAGGATTCACTTAGGCCTCCCAGTGGATTAAGTTCCCACCTTAAAAGCCTCCAAAACCTCAAATCACATAAAAATACATTCTTATGCCTCCCTTAAATAAGATATACAAGATAAGCACAAATATCACTTATCTAAAAGTCTGGTACACCCAACCCAAACCCCTCCAAAAATATAAAAAAATAAACTTATGCCTCCCTCCAAAATATCCCGTTTTATTTCTCCTACACAACCTAAAGGCCATACTATCCCTAAAATTAAAACATGCAACATTCATTCATATGCAACCATTTACACACAAAAAAAAAACATAAAATGCTTGGGTGAAGTCCTTACCTTGCCATTGCAAGAGTATCCAATCCACAAGCACAAGCTCAAATCCTTTACAAGTTCAAAGAAAGCACAAAAACAATCTAAAGCTTCAAACAAGTACTCCAAAAGTAAGCTCCTCCCAAAAATGCAAAAGCGAAGAATAAAACATATAATCCCAAAACCATCAAATAAACTTGAATAAACAGAAAAGAAGAGGAGGGTGAGGTGGCTCCTTGTAGGATGCCACATCACTTCTCCTCAACTCCACATCACATGTTCAAACACAAAAAATAAAGATCATAAATTGGTGGGTGAGAATGTAACAAGTTCTCCTTACACACATAAACCAAAAGTCATACTCCAAAGGACAACATTAAAATCCCATCTAAGGAGGTGAAATAATTTCACTTTTTTAGCCTCTAAATCACATAACAAGGAGTAGTTTTGACCCCTTATTGCATAAGTATAGTTGGGAGATGAATTTAGGAGGAGTGGGATAAGCTTAACTTGTCCAACAAGCCCCCAAAATTATCTTGTAAGCCAAAATCTTAGTTTGAAATGCAAGCTTGAATAAAAAACACCAAAACCAATACAATCCTTTCAAATCCATAATAAAATCCAGGAAAACCTACCTAAACTTAATACCCCTTTTGTCATATCCCAATTAAATTAATTAACATGATTAATCAACTTAAATAATGGAACATTAAATAACAATGATAAATTAGAACACATTACAATAAGAAATCATATAATCACAAAATAAACTTTAAAAAAAGGGAAATAACAAATCTACCCATGGTCACATTTAAGGCCACCCCGATGGGGACATCCAAAAATAATTAACAAACAAATTACAAAAACATAAGTTGCCAAGCTGATCTCTTGCCCATACCCCAAATTCCTTCATTTTTGGTCTCCTACCCCCTTTTGTTTGTCATGTTACAATTTCCTCCAAAATCAAAACAATACCTCACTCGCCACGTGGCCATATTAATTCTCCGCCGAAAGAATACAACATACATATACATCTGAATTTACATCATCAAATATCATAACTAAATCATCACTAAAATCAAGTAATTTCACCAATTGTTCACAATTTTAAAATATTTCAATTCTATCATTTCATATGTAGTGCCCACTTCCCTTCGACACTTATTACTTATTGATTTCGATACTGTTGACTATACTTATGGATATTATTGTATCATTTTGACTTAACATGATGTTAGATGATAGAGATACTTGGACTATTGTTGGATTTTGATTCATAGTATGATGTGTGTGGATTATTAGAGACATTTTATATGGATGATGATGTGTTGTTGACATAGTTATATATTCTAACATGCGATATTTTCTTCATATTGAGTAGGCCTTAGCAGTTGAACTAATCTTGTGATCCTATTGGTATTGATGAAATGTAGAATTGAGATGTTGTTAGAAATTGAAAATAATAATGTTACTTGCCTAGATGATGATTTAATTCATATGTAGATGATTGTGGATTTATATTTGTATATTTTATCTTGGATGTTTTGATGTGGCCATGAGGCCGAAGGAGGTATTGTATGTTTTGCAGGTAAACATATCACAACAATCAATAGGGGATTGGAGACCAACCACATCAGAATACTGGATGAATTCAACAATGGTCACCATGGAAACTTGTGTTAAGTTCTGTGTTTCTTGGTTGTTTTGGGGTGGTCCTCATGGGGGGGATTACCTCCAATTCTAACCAAGGGTGATTGTGTGCTTCTTTTTTATCTTCCTTTATTTAATTTTAGTATGTGATTTTATAGTAATGTAATTTTCCCTTTTTTTTAATTATTTAATTTGTGTTGAGATTAGTAAATTAATCATGTTACTAAAATAATTATGAATGGGAAAAAAGAAGTAATTTATTAGATTAGATGGTTCTTTGGTTTATGTGATGTAAGTGAAGTGTATGTGATCTTGAGTGTTGTATAGTCTACATCTACTTGGAAATTCAGATTTGGCCTTAAGAGAAAATTTTGGAGGCTTGTGGGACAAGTTAAACTTGTCCCATGCCTCTTAATTTATTATACCAACCATACCTATGGGTTGGGGGGTCAAAAATAGACCCCATTATGTGTTTTGGGAAGAAAAATGGTAAGTTTTTATTGCACTTTCTTACATGTGTTTATTTCTTTGTCCTAAAGGGTATGTGTTGGGTTGTGTGTGTAAGAGGTTTGTCATACCTCTCAACCACCCATTTATTTACCTTGAGTTTGACTTGGGTGATGTGGAGTGGAGAAGAAAGGATGTGGCATCCTACTTGGAGCCACATCATCTTCCTCCTCCTCTTTTCTATTTATTGAAAATTTTGGGAGGTATTTGGGGTTACTCACTTATTTTGGAGCTCTCTCTCTTGGATGCTTGCTTGTGGGAGTTGAAGGGTGCTTGGAAAATTGCTTGTGTTTGAAGATTTGGGACTAGATTTCAAAGAGGAGATTTACCATGGCAAGGTAGGATCTTTCTCTCTTATTTTTTTCCTTGTTTCTTGCATGTTATGTGATTGTATGGAATTGTGTTCTTGCTTGAAGTGTTGGGTAGTAATTTGACCTTAGGTTGTGTTGATATTTGGATATGGGGATGAAATATGTTGGGAGGCATAAGAGTTTCTTGGTGGGTTTAGGAGGGAGTGGGTTTTGGATGCCCCACCTTGTTCTATTTTATTATTTTATGTATTGTGGGAGCCATAAGAGAGAGGGAGGCATAAGAGTGAGGGAGGCATAAGAGACATAGTTTTGTTGTTGTGGGAGGCATAAGAGATTTTGGGTTGATTGTGTTTTGGAGGGTTTTAGAGGTGGGCATCCAAACCATTGGGAGGCCTGAAGGAACCCCCATTATTCCTATCGCTACCATTGTTTGGTAATTTTTTGTGTTTAAAAAAAATTGTTCTTTGTGGTTATTTTACTTATATATATTTTTTTTTAAGTGAATGTTGAAGCATTTTTTTAGTTTTCATGTGTTGATACATCCCTTATTTCCTTTTGGTTGGGAATCAAGGACCAATGAGAAGAATTGATTATTCTTCTCATTGGGCTTTTGGTTCATAGGAGAGAGAGTGTTGCCTCTCCCCATTTTTGTTGTTGTGATTAAGTAAAGAAAAGATGGAGCTTGGTTGAAGATTTGATCCTTGGAGCAATAATAGAAGATAAATTATATTTAATTTTAGTTCCTTCTAGTAAAATTCCCACTTCAAGTGGAAGAGCTATTGTATTGCTTATGAAAGAGAAGTTGTATTGACTATTGGCTATTGAAGTTGTAATGTATGAGGAAATGAAAGGAATTTTAGTGATCTAAGTTTGACAAACTGGAAATGAAGTGAATGCGAAACAATCTTAGTGAGTTAAATCTTTATATAAGGGATTCTAGATTGAAAGGAAAAACAACTTAGTCCTCTTTTCACTTGGCTTGTTATCTCATATAAGTGTGTAGATCTTATGGGAAAGTTAGTGGTTATTATTTTAAAACTTATTGGAAATCTTGTAAAATTTGGTTGTGAGAATGTTTGCAAAAAAGAAATTGTATGTTGTAAAAGTCAAGAAATAGTAAATTTGATTTTATTACTTGAAAGACATGTAAAGGAAAAGTTAGGCTATTTTGTTCATTTCCTTGCATTGTTGAAAGAAAGTTAAACTTTGTATACTTAGAAGGAAAGAACTTAAATTATAGTTGTCTTTTATTTGGCCAATGAAGTAGTCTAATTTCTAATTCTAGTTGTGGAAAGAAATTACTCAATTGCAATTTAGGCCCTAGCCTCAATAGAATGGGTAAATTCATTATTTTAGTTAATGTAAAATTGCTTATAATCTAAAGTGAATCAATATAATGACAAGTAAAATTTGGGTTGATATTTC